>VZUA01093126.1:5001-34408 GCA_013401035.1 Horornis vulcanius
CCCCCTGTCCAGAGCTCTAACATGACAAAAAGTAGCTCCCATATTCAGGGCAGCTACAGTGTTCACATTCATAGGCCCAGATTTGTAGTTAAGGTACAGACGGCATCAATATCTACTCTATCTTGGTTTCCTACAGAAGTACAAATTTAAACAGCATGAGAATGAGGGCCTGTCATGCCATAGTTTGTCTGAAATTGTCATTGTCTCTAAAGCTCATGTCACAATGTCAAGATTGAACTAAATGTATCAGCACTTTACCCAGCTGACAGAACATGACACCATCCGAGGAGGTTGACAGAAAAAGGTAAGGCTGAAAAGTGTTCCAGGATGGAGTAGGGGAAATATAATAGCAGCACACAAAATCTTGGGAACACTTTGCCTTGTGTTCCCAGTCCCACAGGATGATGTGGAACAGCTTATTGGCAAGGTAAAGGGCACGCACATGTCTTGCCATTACTACTTTGGGCCATTAACTCCACAAGGTGCATCAGGCTCCCTTTGACTACAGTCCCCTATAATTATAGAGCATGAGCAGGCTTCTCTTAAGCCCTACAATGGGCTCTATCTAAGATCTGTTTCCACCAGTCAAGTCAGTGTCAGATGGCATTCTAGATTTACACCAGAGATTACCATTTGCCTTGCAAGCTCTAAGAGCCTAATAACAAACTCTGAAGTTGGAAAATATTTTAATGGGAGCACACAAGCGCAGGAAGTAGTAAAAGTTTTCAGAATAACCAGTGGGGCAGAGCTCTCTCATGCCTGTGGATGCCAGCAAAAAATAATGAACATGTTTTAGTTAATAATTACCAAGTGCACCAGGCACCAGATCACTCTGCCCTGGACAAAAATACGGGCTATTTCCACAGTGTCAGGCAGCTGCTCCATCTGCTGGATTAAGCCTACACCTAAAGTGGCTTAGCTCTACCCATGCCTCGTGAATGTGGTCCCCTGTGTCAGTCAGTCTGTGAATTGGAGCTATGAATAGTTCTAGCAGCCCTGGGAAGGTCATGAGTACAATGGAGGTCCTAGTGGTGTGGGTGAGTTGAGTCATTGGAGTAAGGAGTAAAAATGGTAAGGCCACGGGCATGTTGGCCAGTCTCCAGTTATTCTCTGATGAGACAGGCTCTTGAAAGATAATTTGCAAAGTGGTGTGGCTGAAGCCAAACCATAAATGAAGTTTCTTAAAATACATAAACAAATAAGAATTGATGCTGTCATTTCTGGGTTTCTAGGGTACACAGAATGTCAAGTGACTAATGATGCATACAGAAAGCCTTGCAACAAAGCAGATCAGTATTTGCTGAAACAGAGCACATTATGGAGTTTTGCTTTTGACAGAACTGAATGCCACTGTGTTCAATCTTCCACACTGATAGATCCAGTCAGCTTGGAGGAAAAAAATTCTGCATCACTCCACACCGTGTATGGTCATTTTTGTCAGAGTGAAATAGGAGGATTTAAAAAAAAAATTACTTTGCACAGCATTAAATGCCTACACAGAGATGTAAAATGAAGAGCATCAGCATTAGCTGCAGTCAAAAACAAAACAAAAAAAGAGGGTTGGGAAAAACAGATACCTTTCTTTAAAGTGACCATCATTTCTGGATACTGGATAGGATATTTCAGATTCTTTATGCAGTGAAGATTTGGCTTAATTTGTATCTTTTCTTCTCAGGGCAGATCACATTTATTCTTATAAAACCTAAAAAAACCCCCAAAGTGCAATGAAAATGGAGGCTGGAACAAGGCAGTAATGAAAGTAATGAAAATTATGTCAGAGTACAGTGTACCTTATACAGAGTCTCAATTCACCATCAACTGAGGCAAACCTTTATAAAAAAAGACTGTGTAGAAGACAGCTACTAATGCACAAAGATGTACAAAGGTTTTTAGCCATGTAATAGTTATGAAAATACTTCTTTTTGAGGAGGATCTCATTTTGGGAACCAAGGATCAACAGATTGCTACTTTTTTCCAAGCTGTGATGGAGAGATTTTTGTGATACTGGGCTAGCTGCCATTTCCCCATCTCTGTGATGGCTACTGTAAGTAGAATCTCTGTATCACAGCAAGGTCACTTTGATCCTGGATGTTTCAGCATAAACATATCATTATTCTTAAATGAAATTATTTATGGCACCTGCCATCGAAGCTATTGTCTGTATACACCAGAATTAATTTCATACTCTGAGAGATGTAACTGAAAGAAATCTCAAGATATGGAAGAAGAAAGTGTGGCCTTCCTAAAAATTGCTGGGATAGGAACTATCTTTTGGATCCTGGATACCTGTGCAGCTGTTTCACCTGCTGCTTACCCAGTTTGGTGGGATCTGCTGAGAACAATCATCTCCTGTCCTCACTTATGTTCTTTGGGTCTGAAGCTGGAACAAAAGACTAATGGCAGGGCTAGGTCTTTCCTCTTCGTTTTGATGATTTGAAAACACAACTGCTCACCAGCCACAAGGGGCCTATACTGGCTGCCTGCATTTGCATTCTCATTCCTAAACCCTGAATCATGGTGGGAGCACTGAGATTAGCCAAAGGACTGCATGAGATGACTCATGAAGCGTATATCCCTGCAGGGGTTCACAGCCACGCACCCCTTTCCCTTGCTGTTCTTACCCTCATCCTTCTGCCCCAGTTCTCCCTCATATTTTTAGTATTTTTTTATCATGCCTGGTCCAAGAAGACCACAATTCTGGGATTCTACATGTGGGTGGGGGTTTCTGGGCAGTAGCACATCACGTGGTGATAGACAACTATAAGAATATCACTGTAGGATAGCCCTTTCTTAGCAAGGAAAAGCCCTTCTAAACCTGACTAGTGAAGTGCAGTTTGGAGTACCACACAGCCAGGAATACAAGTCAAATAAACATACTCAGTGTTGTGTTAAATGTCCTAGCATATTTTACACCTACTGCTGCCTTGCAATGACTGGCAGAGACGTCTATCAGAAGATATTTGTGAGATAGCTACATCAAAACACAAGGGTGACACATGCACAGAGCCTTTTGTAATACAAATAGGATGTCATTAAAATTCTTTGTTACATGCAATGATGAACACACTACTTCAGATAATTACCTTTGCAGTACCACCAGTGGTACAGGAGAAAAACACAGGACATTTCCCCTAAAAACACCAGATGCTGACAGTGCTCTGTAGCCAGGGATTGTTTTGTATTTCTTGTGTGTTTCACAGTTAAAGTAAGAAGAAGATAAAGGACTATCTTTTGAAGCTTGTAAGCACCTAATGAGCTTGGTTCTGTGGTGAGTTAGTAGAGCCTGATGCCTTCCTTGAACAAACAGTCTCTGTCTGTGCAGTGTGTACACAGCTTAGTGAATTTACTGAGGGTGAATTGGGAATACATCACACTGCTTCCCACCCTCTATTACTGACTCCTCAGAAACTGACACCCATCCTGTTATACATTAATTTAGGAAGAAGCTCCAGCCTGACAGACTGTTAATACAGGCATGGTGTCTTTTACTTACTGTAGCAAAGTTAATCCTGCTCATTGAAATTTGTTTGATTGCAAAAAAATCCCAACCAACCACCAAAACAATGAAACCAAAAAAGGCCAGAAGCCCCTAAACCCTTGCACCATAGATGAAGTGTGTGAGCTGTCAGATTCTCACTCCTTCCCTGACTCAAAATAAATTAATCTTTATGTCAAATCCATCACAAAGCTCTCTGCCAAGAGGACTGTCAAAGGTGACAGATAGCACTGATCAGTGTATGATCTGTGTTTCACGATCTAAAAGATTATGGCATTTTGTGCTAGCTGAGGTGATGGCAAACTCATCTTCAGGTGCACAGACAGTGCTGTAGATCCCAAGCCTGAGGTGTGGAAGTTAGGCCCATGGAGCCACATTTTGTGTTGGGTGCAGGGTCAGAGCAAGTCTGGGTCCGGTACACAGGCCAGGCTCAGCTGGAATCTGCCCTAGGAGCTTTCATCTGGTGGGGAAGGTTGGGTTGCTCTTTGCAAACTGATGATTTTGTGCCCATTAAACCACACCTTGTTTACACCTGAACATGGTAGGGAACAGCTGTTCCCATTACCATCAATATTCAAGATGAAGCTTTGAACCTATCCATCTGGATGCCTAAGGGAATCCTATCTGAGCTATACTCTCCAAAGATGCTACAAATTGTGTGGTCTCTGCTCTCACTGCCACTACCTTAAAATATTTGCTGACTTTTTCTGCCCATACACAGCAGGAGCACTGAGGACATTTTTCTCTTCCACATCAATGACTCAAAGCTTTCTTTGAAATCCTGTTATCTTTCCAAGGAAACTATACCACACCACAGTATGTGTGGCACAACCTACACAACCTCAGTCAGGGCACAGTGGAGTAGTATAATGTATACCCTGGCTGCTATTTCTTAAGATAGGATCTAAAAATCATTAATACTGATCCATGCCCAGAGCAAGTCTAATAGAGATTTGACATGCTCACAGATACAAATTTCTGTCAGAAGGAGCTGGTGCACACAATGCAGAATTTATACACTTGACAGGATAACTAGATCCAGAAGCATCTTTCCAGATGGCAAAGATAAGCAATAATTGTTCTACCAGAGCCTGCTGAAAATTAGGTACCACACTGATATGTTTTTAGGAAACTGGAAGCAACATGTACTACACTGTACTTGCAGTTTGTGTCACTTGGTTATAAGCATTCTTGATTTGATTTTAGGAAGATCTTTGTGTCTTTCCAACAACAGCAAAAGAAATGGTGCTCTGCTGACACACATTGACCTCCTTGCAAAGCAGATCTATGTGTGAAACTCCAAACAGTCATTGATGTTTCTCCTCAGGTGCTGCTGTGCAACTCTTCACCTGATGCACCATGAAACCTCCCAGCCCAAAGGTTTACACAAAACAGTTCCCACCAGTTTAACTACAATCAGTTGTTAAACTGATTCAGTTAATCCCTCAGAAACTCCTTTGGGGACACAGTTGTAATAATTTATATCAGTTATGTCTTGGAGCAACTTACCTTTCAGTTGGTAAGATGTCATATCAATTTAAGACTTTGTTTTGGGTTCATAAACTACCAAGCCAAGACATAATTGCTATCAGCCAAAACATTGTGTTTCCAAGTGAGGTTTTCCATAACTTATTACAGTTAAGTCAGTTCAACTATTTGTACAGATCAGCCCAAAGTCCCCTGCTCAAATTACCTGGGGTTTGGTTTCAAATGTTGAGCAATGCACAAGTGAATGATCCATCTGTTACTGTGGTAAACAAAAGGGTATGGCAGGCAGTACTTGACCCTGTTTTTAAAACAGCTCAACATGCAGAAAATGTGTTAAGGAATCAGAGTGAAATGACAGCAGAGAAGAATTTGATGCACAGATATGCCTTGCAGTCCATCATCCCACAGCTCCTCAAAGACCCACAGTGTTGAGTCCAGTGCATTTACCAAGCGCTGGGTTTCATGTACATATTTCTCTCCTGTGGTTGTCCCAAACACTAATTATGCCTTGTCTGTGTGGTGTGGCTGCTCTTATGATACACAAGGGAATAGGTTCACGTTTCCAGAAGCTTGGAGCTGGCTTTACTCAAAACAAATGGAAACAAAAGAAGTTCAGCTAAATGTTAGTGCTCCTGGTAGGGTGATCATCCCACTGGTAAAACTAGTTTTACTTCTAACCACCAACTTCAGATTAATTAGCTATAAAACCTAGTTAAATAAAAGAATAGAATTCATTTTAATAAAATTAAATATCATTAAAGAAAAAAAATTTCCTCTAGGTTTTTTAGGATGGGAGAGGAGCACCAAGGAAGATGGTCCCTATGCTCTTACCTGATGGTTCCAGCAGTGCAAAAACATGTGGTACCAAAACCTTTTGCTTATCCCTCTATCTATTGTTTAATCAGGCCACCATCAGTAGGAAGCAGCCTGGAACTCACTGGCAAACCAATTTGGGGAGGAGGGTGCCCTCAGGTTGGGCTGGGGTGCATGGGACAGGCGAGCTTGTGCTGCCAGGGTGGCAGATCAGAGCTCGCTGCTGGCACACCTCGGGCTCCTGAGACTGCACAGCTGCTTGCCAGGGTTGGGGCAGGGAGCCAACGAGCTTTTCAAACTGCTTTCCTTCACTGCTCTAGCTAGGAGAGAGAGAATATGGCTTGGGAGGAAGGCCCCATAAGCTCTGAGGGTCCAGCCCTTGTGAATTGGCTGAAAAATAATTAGCAAGACAGCATGGTCGAGTGTGTCCTGAAAAATCAAAAGAGTTTAATAAAATAACTGAAACAGTACAAAACAAAGACAAAAGCCAACCACAGTGAAAGGATAGATCCTTCACCTGCTACAAAACCTCAAGAATGCCCCTGATTCCTTTGTTGTGTCCCCTTTTCTACTTGATGGTCGAGGATGAAGCTATTGGAACTCTGCCAATAGGAAGGAGTACAAGTTTTGACGAACAGCTACAAGGTCCAACAGGTGCTTCTCTCCTGGCACTGAGACAATTACAAAGAGAAAAAGACAGAACTTTCCAGTTAAACTTCCTATGATAGAAATGCCCACTCAGGAGTGGGGGGTGCATTACTACAGGAGAAAGCAAGCAGGAGGGGGTTGAAGTAGGCTGAGTGAGGGCACAGTGCTGCACCAAGCAGGGGACAGTCTGCAGTCTCAGGAGAGGCTGATGTTCAGAAGAAAACAGAATAGCTTCTCAAGAGGTGAATAGCTCTGCTCACACTTTTTCTATCACATTTAAATTGCACCTGCGCTAGGCCAGCACTGCTGTGCTGGATGAAGTCTCCTCCTGTTGTCCTCTGCAACCTGCTGTGCTTCTCCCTGTAAAGGTTTTTAGGCTTTTTCTGTACCTCATGGGGTACTGGGCTGGGTTTGACAGCTTCTTGGAGGGAGTTTGTATACTGCACTTCTGTATTGCAGCTCAGTAAACATGTGGTAGGTTCTTTCTCAATTTCATCACCAGAGGAGGGTTTTTTCCATTTGATGGACAAAAGTTTTTGAAATCCTCTACTATTTTGGGAGGGCACCAGGTGTCACAGCTATATGACAAGCTCTATCAATTATTTTTTTTCAGTGAGGTTTCTTTACAAAATTGATGTTAGCCTCAGTTTTTCCTGGGCTATTTTTTTTTTTTTTCTGGGGATCCCTTTGGACAGTCAATGCAGTCCAAGCAGAAAATTCAGTTTCATTGTTTGTTTTCTAGTGTATTAGTAATGCTTGGCACAACAGTTTCATGAGTGCAACAGATGCAAATCCAACAACCCTGATTTTGTTGTTCTTTATCTTTTAGTGTGCCACTTAGCAGCAATTAGTGTTCTATAAAGTTTAAGTGTAACACCATCCTCAATGTCTCCTACACAGTATCAACCTGCGCTGCTGGAGTCTGCATTGCTTCTTACTCGCCTGATGTAAGGCAGTAAAGAAAGGTGTAAAAGCTAAACCCACTCCTTTCTGAGGGCACCTGCACTCCACATCTCCACACTCTTGTAGCTGCACTGCTAAAGACCTGATGGATGGTCCCATGCTCATCCATACCAGTCATCAAATGCCTTTCAAAAATCAATTCAGACACAACCAAGGGGGTCCCTCATTTTGCACACTCATTGGCATGCCTTCAGCAGGAACATGACAGATGTCTCAGGGTTGAAGCCAGCCTTACTTTAGCTTTGCAACCATTTCTTCTTTCATCTGTGACTCTTGCCAAACCTTATTAATACTCAATCCTCAAGAATGAGTCTCCATGCTCTCTCACTCTCTAATTACACATGGCATGCCCTCATGCCCAAATCCTCCTGTGCTGGTAAGCAAATGCACTGACACCCAGGACAGCAGAGACTTCTTGCACCCATGCTGAGAGCAGTCTGCTTCTCCTCTGCAGCCAAGATCTGCTGGGCAAAGAAAAATGTGGGTGTCAGATCTCTCTGATGCTAGATTGAGACTGGCTCTTTTACGGCAGGAGAATAAATTAATACTCCAGGAGCAGGTGAAGAAACAAAGCCTTGCTGTTCCTGTCATGCCTTCTGCCCACCCTGAAGGCAATTCCTATGAAAGCTGCCTTTGCCAGCCTTGCACAGCTGTGCTAGCTCTTCTGAAACGGGTAATCTTCCTAGAGCACTTCTTCAGCCCCTTTCTACCCACTGCACCCACATGAACAGAATTCCCTGAATAAACTGGAGAGGTAAGAACAGAAGAAAGAATTAAAAGAATCTAAGTGAGGCACTTGCAGGTAAGTCTACAATAAAAAATGAGAAGCTCTTTGTGAAAGTCCATGATGTGATTGACTTTGAGGCAGCACAAAGGGAGATAAAGAGAGAAAGGATAATTTTTTCTTCCAAAAGCCCAAACGCAAATAAATCTTAGGGCTTGTGTAAGAATTCCTTGAAAGGACGAGGAGGTCAAGGAACAGGAGGAAAGCTACCAAACAAAGATAAGATTTGTTTTATTTTGGAGACGTAGACAGCAGTTCTTCCTGAAGCACCAACACAGCATTTAACCAGCTCTGAACAGTTCTTGCCACAGCTTTGTAGCCCAATTCATAAGACTGCCATCATTCACAGGAGGCTTTTCTTTATCTCTTGAACAGAAAAACAAGACCCAGCTACTAAATAGTTCAGTATCCTGCCTTGCTCGGTATCCATTTGTTAGGTCAAAACAGTACAAAACATCAAGAAAGAAACAGACACCAAAGAGCTACTTCCTAGGGGACCAGCATAGAGATGGACAGTGGGAGATGCCACTTTTCAAAACTGCAAAAGATGGTTTCACACTGGGGGCAGCAGTGGTGGAGGATGTAGATAATGCCAGATGGCACAGGATAAAGTCTAGTGCCTTCCCTTACAGCACAGTGCTTTGAATTGTGCCTTGAAGCTCGTGCCCACCACAGCACCCTGTTAGCAGCACTACAGGATTGCCAAAATGCCATTTCAGGCCCCGTGGCTCTTAATACAATGGTTGGTTTCTGCCAGGGCCTGACGCTGTTGGGGGAAGGTGGCTGTAGGCAATATGATCCACACCGCACAACAGAAGGTGTTTGTTTGGTTATCTGCCTTCTCAACAAATGCAGCTTTGAGACATGATTTCTCATGGCCTGGTTTTCAAACCAAGATTGCACTAGGAAACACATCAAATGAAAAATGGGTGGACTTCTGCTGATTCAGCTTTTGTTTATAAGCCTTTAAAAGTATTGTAAATCACTGGCAATCCAAACCCAGCAGATTTGATGGGGTTTTTAGTTCGTAACTTCTTGTTTTATTGTCTGTATTAAAAAGGGTGCTCAAATAACGTAAACAAAAAGAAAATTGCCATCTGAGGTGGTTGCAGCATCAGGATCTTGCAGTAGGCTTGGTTCTGGATCTGTTCTCTTCTAGCAAAAAGTCACTACATTCAACCCAGAGAAAGCATTATTCCTCACCTAAGCTCAGTCTCAGCTGCCACCCAGTGGAATTAGAAATATCTGCATTATACCAGTGGCTCCTACTGCTGCCTCATCACTCTTTGTCTACAGAATCTTAGTGACCAACAGTAAGATTTGATTTTTCTGCAGTGTTTCTTGCCCATAGATTCATGTAGCACTTGAGAGAAATATCACCATTTCCATTCCTCACAAGAGAAATTGAGGCACAAGAGCCAAGTGATCTTCCTGGTCACACTGCAGGCCAGAAACAAAGTTGGGCATAGACCATGACTTTCATGATGATGTCCTAAATGTGGCTGGCTGCTGATCCAAAGAAGATCCTGTAGGTTCATGATTTGAAGCAGAGGCAACAGTCCAAGCAGGGGGAAGAGACAAAAAACAGAGTGGAAGCTGGAGATGGGATTGAACCCGTCATTTTTAACCTGGACAACCAGTTCCTTTCTCTTTGTGATCTTCTGTGTTTGCTTAAACTAAAATGAACAAGCAGTCTGGTTTAAGAGATGTCTACAGGGATTTTGCAAGCTGTCAGGAGTTATCTTTCGTTCTGGGAGAGCATGCTCTGGTTACTGCAACACAAACCTCAGCATATGGTAGAATGTAGAGGTAAAAGACAGATGCCTGTACAGCTGGTGGTGCAGCTCCTGGAAACAAATGGTCAGCCAGAAAACCAGAGGTACTATGAATGAAGAGGAAGTGCCCCACAGAGGCAGGCACAGCCCTAAAAAAACACAGACAGAAACTGTCCTTGTGTTAGGCTATGACCACATTACATGCAAGGTGAACATGACACACCTATCAGGTCTTCTGGGAGCCCTGGTGTCCAGCAATCCCTCATCTGCCCACCCACAATTAACATCAGCTTTAAGCCTCTATGAGTTAATTCAGTGAAAGAAAATTAGGAATAGCTGGAATGTTTCTTCCCCATCCTGGGCAGGGCACACAGCTCTGAGCTGCAGCTGTCATAGCAGGGCCAAAAGCTGGTAAATGCCATACCCTGGGATGTATGGAAGGCCCCTAGAAATAGGTAGTGGTATAAAGACGAGGTATTTATTTCTAAAGATGAAGTGTATGCATGCATACACTTTTGCATATATATATGTGTATGTTGCGTGGAAGATTATGAACAATGTCACATTGACAAGAGACAGATTCCGAAAAATCAAGTACAGCCCAACCTTCTCTGACCTAAATTACAATGTCAAGATAAACATATAAACAAGTTGTTTTTCAGAAGAGGAATGTTTTGTGCCTTCTGCTATGCTCCTGATGAGCACTCAGCAGAAGATAATCAAGCTTATATCTTTCTCCTTAAATAGCTGGTTTTGAAAATAACATCTCCTGAGCATCCTGATCTAGGTAGCACGAAACACAAATCACCGTTGGGATTTAAAGGATTCAGGGGAGACTGCTCAGCAGTCAGTAGCTCAAGCTATTCCTAGTCAAATGAGAGGCTTACTTTTCAACTCACTTTCCAATTTACTCTGTCTTTACTCCTTTTACAAAGAAAGGTGAAGCAAACACTGAGCAGGAGGTGAACACAAAGGTTCAGCTGTTCCCCAAAGTCACTGAAGACCAACTGTAGTTTCACAATATTTTCACTTTGCTACTGAAAGCTCACATCACTGAAAGCCTACTTCAAACCAAGAGCCAACAGTGACCCAGTGCCACAGAGTAATCCCAAATTGCAGTAGCATTATCTCTATTTGACGGCATCATCAAGCAATGACAAAAATACCCCTTGCTAGACTTACCAAGTGGATACTACTTCAGAAGATTTCATTTTCAAGCTTTATATCTTCAAGATAAAAGATGACCTACTTAACTTTTCATCATACCTCTGGAAGAAAAGACACTTTCTAGTGCTGTGTGAGAGAATTTTAAAACAGTTTCCATAAAAAGTAAATCCCTGAATGGAATGTGCAGCAGCAACAAGCCTCTCTTGGCATTACCTACTTAACCTCATGCACCACTGCATCAAAACCACAACTGGTGCAAATCAGTGGCTGACTGACTTCAGTGATCAGAGACCGAATGATGTTGATGGGGAAGATGAAGGGAATGAGCTGTGGCCTGCAGCCTCATTCAGCCAGATCTAGGTACAGAAATGCCCAAGCAGAGCAACTCCATGAAAGCGCCGAGGTTCAATGTGTGGGGAAACAACCTGGGGAGGGGAAGGAAATCTGCGTAAATAGAAACCTTATTTATCCAACTATCTTTGTTATTTAATCTGTTGCTCTGGTTTCACTGTAAATTAAATCCAGAGAATGTACACTGCCAATCATGTAGTGCTGGACAACATGTCCAGGCATACAAGCTGCTAAATTGCCACCAGCTTTCAATCTGGACCCATAAAAGACACACAGCTGGGCTGATGGGCTTTTCCTCTCTCTAAACAGGCCTTGGCTGGTAAGATACCATCATGCTCTGACTAGACAGTTGGACATGTAGACAGCAGACTGCATGTTTCGTTTGGCCCAAGAAATCCACAAGATCAAACCTCTTCAATGTGAGGGGATACCTCCTGTTCAGCTTGGTGTATTGGAAAGAGTTGCTGCAACAGCTGCTGTGGCTGTTGTTAAAAATGTTTATTCCCAGACCAGAACTGAGGGATCAGGACACCTCAAGGAAAACTACCCCTGTATCCTCTGGCCAGGGCACTGGGCTCTCCACTTTGAGGGCATTCCTTTCCCACCTGCAGGTCCGATCTGCTCCATGCAGCAAGAAGAACATACTACACTCAGGGATCCTCCCCATCCCTCTGTCTATCTTCCCATTCACACCTGGATCCCGGTGAGCTCCTTACCCTGGTGGTGGCTGAGGGTACTCCAAACACAGCCATTCCAAACCAAAATATACAGTGTTCATGATCAGAAGGAGAGTGGAGTTTCTAACCTTATTTTCTATAACAGCTAGCAGTTAGTTTAAATAATGTTACTTCAGGTCTCAAGCAATTACAATTCTCCCCAGACTGCTGTAAACCAGAAAGCTCAGTTCTACAGCACTACTACATCCTTATTTTTGTTCTGTGTGAACCACATGATAATGAAACTATACATGAAGCTCAAGCTCATTTTAGGAGCTTTTTCTTTACAAATACCCTTTTCCCCCCCAAGACATTAATAATCTCTTCATCATACTCAGACTCTAGGTGTATGATCATTTGCTTATAGCCATAAAAAGTTAGGAGCTTCTATTTTCAAGACTTTTCTTCCTCATGATCTAGAAACACGTTTGAAATGGCAAAAGACTGCCTCAGTAAGTATGAGCATATGGCTCAGCTCTGTCTCTAACTCTATGCATTGATCTTTGAATGAGAGCTATAGAAAACATTGTTAAGTACATCAATGGAATCTTTTCTAAGGCAACAAAGCAGTAAAACAACCCACACAGAATAAATATATCTTATTTTTGAAAAATAAGAAGATACCCCAGACATTTAACTTTCTCCATGAAGATCACCCCACTTCAAAAACACTGGTGTTTTGAAATATCAAGCTTTGGTCCTCTCCATTGTTTTGTGAGGCACCCAAAATTGGCAGTTTATCATATCCATCAAGAATCCAGCTTCCTCATAACAAGAGAAGGCATCTATTGTTTGAAAGGTGATTTTCAACATTACCTGTGTTCAAAAGATCCAAGTGGTCTCAGACTACAGTAGCAGCCCTTCTGGACACAGTCTCTGTAGCTGTGGACATGCTATATGAGGATTTTAACTCTGAGCAGAGCTTTGTTCAAAAACACTTTCTGGACAATAGCCTATGACAATTTATCTATAATTTCTTCTGTTATTAACCTGCCATTCAGTAGGGAACAGCAAACAAGAACAGCTAAGTGGAAGGGACAGCTGAGAAAGTATTTAGAAAATTCTAAAGTGGGTGTCAGGAAATGACAGTTTTAGTGTTTGTTGGTAACATTTTGCTTAGCACAAGAGTCATTCTGAGGATATAGGAAATGTCAGAGCTGTTCTTTGGAAACTCATATTCCAAGTAATACATTGGTATTTTGCAGTTTTTATGATGTCCTGGCCAAGAGGAAGGATTGACTTGTATTAGCTTAAGTTCAATAGGATGGCTTCTGCCTCCAAGAGGCTTAATGAGTCATTAAATTATTGAACAGAGAGGCTACCAAAAAAATCAAAATAAACCCCACAACAATAAAAAACTCAGACCACAGAGGAAGGGACTTATTTTGTTTTGCTTTTGAGAATCAGTGAAATGAATGAGAAATATCTTGTCAACGTTCGTAGCAAATGCCAACTCTTTTGCCTGCATGAATTAAAATTGCTGGCAAGATTAAGAGAGAAAATTGTTTCTAAAGAGCTGTTCTGGCTTGGTCCAATGACTATAGGAGGGTGGCTTTTCTTTGGAATCTACTGGGATTTCTTTGCATTTCTGGGGAAAGAAGATAGCATTTTCTTGTAGCACTCCTATGCCTTCCCTATGAAGTGCTTGTCTGCTGGATGCAAACCAGAATACAAGACCACCATTCCTATGCCCACCTTCAGGACAACTGCTTTGGGGAAAAGCAATTAGTCACACATTCCAGTATACCACGGTTGCCACTGACTTCTCTGCCTGGAGAGCTGGAGGACACATCTCCTTTTTTGTTTACTCTTGCATCATCCTGAGGCCATCTTCCTTATTGGAGGTTGTAAACCCCTTTTCATCACTCAGTTTGACAAAGATGTTCACTGTTATTCAAATTACTTTCAACATCAAAGCTCTAGTCCTGCTCAGAGAGAACAGGCATTTTTTGAAAGCATTTCCTCATGACTATAATCTGCCATCCCAAATGAGCTATTGCATGGGCACACCAGAAATCAACATAGAAGTATGACCTACTGCAAAGCCTCTGACTGAATAATGCTCACAAAAATACCTGTTTCTGGTAGATCATGGAGAGAATAATGTCACATTTATCACTGAAACAGTTGGAATGAATTATTTCATTGATTACTTCAATCAATGAGATGATTGCTTTTCCTCCTACAACTCCCACTACATTCACAACCTCCTAAAGCTATCACAAAGACCAATTCCTTTCATAATAAGAACATTACCAATCCAAGCTAATAAAGACCCATCAGCCAACAGAAAACTACAGAAACAGGCTTGTTTCTTGATCAAAGGTTACAATTTTTCTCTAAATTTGTCCATTAAATTCCAGGCTAGTTCCTGTGTGAAGTAGCCTAGTGCACACTGCTGTCATTTCATGTAAGAGCACAAACAACCTCAGCAAAAGCAATACCTTTGAGAAATTCCATCAGGCCCATGCCTCAATATGCCTCACGTTTGAAAAAACAGTTAATGAAAAGTGAGAAGCAGCCAAGAAACAAACAGGGACAGAGCTGAGGAAATGAATTGATTTTAGTCCTGGCCCAGAAATTGCATCCAAATTTCCAGAATCTTCATTTAAAGTGTAAAGCTTCTTCAGCATATGGAAACATTGGTGAATACTCAAATATAAATGTATATATATTCACATACAAAAATATACATGTATGTGTACATATATTTATCTCAAATACTTATATCTGATTTTATGAAGCATTTAATTCCTTTAATCACACTAGAAAAGGGCAATCCCAAACAAAGTTCCCCTAACAGCACTATACCACTAAGAATGACATGGTGGACTTTTTCCAGACTGCCATACTGTAATCATGATGGTATAATTGCAAACAAGAACAATGTGTAATCACAATGTTGATTACATCACCTAAAAGGTTCAAAACACTATTTCTTAAACAGCTGAGATAATGCATTAGCTAGGAAAGGGGAACATTCAAGCAAGAGCCCTGGCTACTCTCACAGCATGGGCACAGAAACAGAGCTGGAGAGCAAGCTAGAGTGGTGAATACAATTACTGAAAAAACGGATACCTGCAGCAAGGAAGTGATGTTAGTGTTTATTTTATATTTATTTAATAAACTACTGTCCTGAAATGTGTCTAATCAGATTTGGAATTCCCCGCTCTCACATGTGATGGAAGAGTGACCATTTACAAGAGCAGCTTCACATTTTTCCTACAAGGCAGCCACAGTAGGCTCAAAGCCTCCAACCTAAGAAATACAGATAGCAATTTTCCTATTTAGTAGGTTTTAATAAAAGGCTCTGTCTAGCATGAATGTGGAAGGCATTAATATTTATGCCCAACTGAAAGAGGGCTGTTTGTCACTTAATGCCATTCCTCTACTGAGCACCTTAATCTCCCTAGTCACTTCCACTCATATTTTTCTTTAAATTTAACTGCCTTTCTTGCTGTGACCTATTTTCTAGAGAACATATACTCAGCTAATGCTGGTAGATCAAATCAAAACTGTAGCTGTGATTCCTTTGAACAGGGATACATCCTTTTCATTTGAAACATAACACAATCAGGGCTTTTGCTGGCATTTATTTCTAAATGGCAAGGCTAGATCTGTTTAGCCAGGATAGTTTAAGCCTACCTTAAACTGAGAATTAGTTATCCTTATTACAGCACCAAAAGCTCATTATTTTCCTCAAAACAGGCTGGAGTATCTCTACTAGTAATTGGATTGCTATCTCTCACACAATAGCCACACATTCCACAATACTCAATAAAAGCCAGATGGGAATAGCTCTGCAGACCTGATTTTTGACACATTTGAACCCCTGCTCTTCCTCTGTGAATTTGCTTGCTGCTTCTGAAGCCTCACCAAATGTAGTAACTTACATGATAAAGCTGAAGCCAGAGGGAGGAAATGCCTCTGTGAGTTTTCCAATCAGCTCAGCACCAGACATGCTCAGCTCTGCTTCAGCACCTGCTTTCAGCTCAAACTCTTTTTACCCTATAACCTATTGCAAAAGATTATTTACCTTCACTGCCCAGTGGTGGCCCATAGCCTACACAAAGTGTATCCACCTGTGTGATTTCTGGGCTGACCAGGAGTTCTTCCCATCAGGCAGCCCCAGCAGAGCACTTTGAGGTGAGGCCCATGTGCTGTGCTCCCTCTCACTGCAGCAGAGCTGCTGAATACTCATGGGAGCTGCAGGATCAGGTTCCGACCATCCTGCACAGGGACCAGGCACTGCTGCCTGGAGCAGTGGGATCCTGGGAGAAGCTTGCAGCAGGGTAAGGCAACAGAATGTCTTCTTGCAGGGGTTCAGCAGGAGCATTGCATTCTTCCTGCTGAAGCCAGCTTCTCCCAAGAAATGCAATCTTGCCTCTCAGCTATGATTTAGAGCTTGTCTTCACTTCACTGGCTCCCGGTTAAGTGGTCTAAGTCACACCTCATGGGGATCCCCAAATTCCAGAGCACATGCATTCTCCTCAGCTCCCATGACAGGGAGGCTGTGCATTAGAAGTGGAATTCTGGGATGTGTTCTGGCAGGGGAGTGGGGGCAAGTTTCTTTCTGGTAAAGTAAGACCTTCATATCTCCCATTGCTGAGCTGCATCCTTGGCCACATGGATAGTACAGATCCTTAGTGGCTCTAAATGGAGCAATTTTTTCTCTTTATTTAATAGCTGCTCCTTGAGCCTATGTTTGACCTGCCTTTAGAAGGCCTGTCTCTACTACTTCTCCTAAAGACTTTTTTTAATGGATTGTACAGAAGTCTTGATCTCCACATATTTGTATTTATTTTAGAAACACTTCTTTCCTTTCCCTTGCAAAAGGGCATTGGTGTCAGACTGTGAATTGCACACATTAGAAGGTAAAGTCATTACACAGACAAAGAAATCAGAGCAAACCTAACAACTAAAAAAGGCTCCATTAAATTTTTTGTCAAGGGCCGTCTGAAGCTTTTCTCACATCTTTCCACTTGCTGCACTACAAGCTGTACTAAGACCTTGGCTTTTGTCCAAGACCTGTGTTTCAGGGGTGAAAGCAAACCAGATGAAAGGAAGGAAAGGGAACAGAATTCCATCACATCACCCTACTGATAACCAAACTCCCTACAGCAGAATTAACAGACTTAAGCCAGTCAACAGTTCCAGTGCAGCCAGGCCCGTGGCCCAGTTTAAAGAATTAGCCACTGCTACTGCTGATTGCATGACATTTCAGTCCAGTGAAATGCTTCTCCAAGCTACTTTTGGAAAAGCAGATGTAAGCTCCTCACTCACTTGGATATTACTGAAAACCTATCCTGCTCATATAAATTAAAAGGAGAATAACTCTCATTACAGATCCTAAATAGCACTAAATTCAGCAGAGGGTATCATATATGTGATGTTTAATGAGCAAGTGACAGATGTTACTCAACTCATTTAACACACAGCTGGCAGAACTTCTTTTCACAGGGTATTATGGTGAAAAAGAACCAGCTGTGGTAAACTGTGCTCAGCAGAAGTGTTTCTGGCTTGCTGGTTTGGTGGGGTTTTTTTTGTTTTTTTTTTTTTTTTGTACCCTCCACCACCAATTCCTGAAAGTCCAGCTTAATTTTTGTGGAACTAGAGGAACCCCACATTTCTCCAGAACTGCTGCATGACTATCAAAGAAGAATGTAAAGCTGCAAGAGGTTGTTTTTGTGAAGTAAAAGGGATAGAACACCACAGAGCCAGGCAAAGGCTAGTTGACAGAGGCACACACACAGTTATTATTGCATATCTCAAAATTCTCTCCAAATTCTGTGTGGCTACAGTTGTGCCCTCTGACTGTCAGCAGCATTAAAAAGTGATACAATAAGCATGTCTGTCAGGTGATTAGGAACACCAATAAATATCAGTCACAAACTCTTCCCATCAAGGGGCTGCTGCCCTGTCAGAAGAATCTTGTGTTTGGCAGGTGCCTGTTGTGGTGGCCAAGCATCAGCAGCAGGCTCTGCCTGGCTGAAACGCAGCCATCATGGCAAGCAGTCCCTCAACTCTTCAGCACTGGCAGCAGTACAAGAGCATGCTATTAAATATGAATATCTTTTGGTGTTAAGCTGCCACCCTCTATAAATAGCAAGGCATCCATTTTAATCATTTTATTGGAATATGGAAGCCTGGAAATATCTTGCTCTGGGATTTGAATATTTATTGCCATTTGCAATGTTCTACTGCTTGGTAAGCTCCCCTAAATGGTTAGCTGCTTCCTCTATCACAAACTCATTTTATTTTTTCTCAAGTAGTGCAGAAATCTACTGTAGAAGTTGCAAACAAAAAGACATCTGCAACTTGGGCTTTATAAGAAAAATACATTTTAAAAATGGGGTGGATTTTTGTGTGTATTTAGCCAAAAGGCTCATTTTTTACTGTAGTTAACTGAAAGATTTATGACAATTAATGAAAATAAAACAAATTAGAATAAATCCTTTGATAGTCTTGCCTGGAACATCAGTTAATCCCCTGAGTGTTTCTATCAGCATCTACAAGATGCAGCTGCACTCACCTTGAAAATTGTGTTGATGCTTGCTCAGATAAGTGATTCTGCATTAAAGTAGCAAAGAACTACAGTTAATCTCTGGAGGAAGAGAGCAAGAGAAGCCACCTAGTTTAATTTCTAATGTAGGTTTTGCTTTATTGCTTTTTCTCCCCCCTTTCTCTTTCCTACAGTCAGGACAACCTTGACCAAAGCTACCTGATTGGCAACTACCACTCCAGAATAATGAGTTTTTTGTAAAGGGTGTCTCAGTTAGCTCCTAGCTCCTCCCACCAGGCTACAAACATGTGCTCTGTACTGACCTTTTCAGAAAGGCATGCTAATTCAGCCTCTACGTTTGTGGTGAAGGCTTCCTTAAATTTTGTAGCAGAGGCAAGGGACAAGGCTGGCTTCAGGCTTACAACAAACTTTGTTTTAATGCAGCTACTTCATAACAAGATTTTTGTGCATGCCCTGCACCCCTGTAGATGTGCTGAGCATTGTTCCTGGGTTCAACCAAGTGCTCTGCAGAGCTGTTAGTAGGCACAAATATTTGACAATGCTACCAAAGAGTGCAAAGGCAAGGAGAGAACCATTGCTCCTGTTTTTCCTCCATTTTATTTAGAGGAAAGAACAAAATGGAAGTGTAGAGCTAAATAAAAAAGAAAAAAAAAATTCCTTCATACACAAGAAAATTGCACAATTTGGTTTAGTAGCTTATTTTGCAACATAGCCTGTTTCCTGCCCTTTAATGCTCAAGGGACCACAGAAATCAGAGCACTTTCAGCAATCTAAGAAGACTTAATGCTAAAGGAGTGTGCTACCTTTCACAGTAAGACAAGGGGGCTAAGAATAAAACCTCTTTTTCCAATTACATATCGGCTTCTAACTGGGGCAGAATGACCATTATGGATACAAAGCACATTTACACTGTCCCAGATGCAATGGTTTTTCTATTTGCTCTCTGCAGATTTCCCACTCCAAGAGCAGCCATATCCTCGTAACCATGGAAACCACTCATGGCAAATTCCCTCAAAACACAAAAGCAGAAGGATGGAAAGGAACAAATATTTTAAGAAGGCTGCAGATGAAGAGGAAGACAGCATCCTGTCTTCATAGATGCAAGACAAGATAAAAATCACAGTATCCTCATGCTGGAGGGCTTGCTATTGGATTGGTGACCTTCCTCACTGGACAGCTGGCATTAGACAAAGTGCTCTGTTCCCCTTTTAGCATTGCTGCTGTACTCTGTGAAGGCTTGCACAGTGTCAAAGCTTTTCTGAAGATCTGGCAGATCGAAGGACACAATAGTGAATTTTCATGGCAGTATATGACAGCCTTGCATCATACCTAGGACAGATGTACTTCTAATTCAAAATAGTAAGTTAGACTTTTGTCTTCAAAAATAAAAAATAAAGACATGAGTAAAATCACAAAGAAGGTAGAGTTATGTCTGAGCAGACCTTGGTCCGCCTAGCTCAGTTTTCTGCCTTCAACAGTGTTTGTAAATGAGGTAAAAAACAATCTCCACTTGGAAGGCAGTTTCACACTAATTCTCTCCCCAACCTTAAGGAACTCCCTGAGCCTTTTGTGGTTTATCTAGATAGTAAGACTCAAGAAGCTCTATTCCAAATGCTTTTCCAGTCTTCTTTCCAAACCATCCTTTGGCAGGCAGTACAACAAGCCTCATTCACTCCACAGGAACAGCCAACTCCTGTTTGCATTGAGCCTTACCCCTACCAGTGTCACCTGATGGGCCACAGCTCTCCTGCAAGGAGAAATAACAAGAAGTCAGTCTCTGTTCCCCTCTTCTGTGTCACTCATGATTTTGTTGATCTCTATCACACCATCTCTCCATCCTTGGAAAGGCAAAATATAAATTTGAGCCTACTTAACTGTTTCTTGAAAGAGATCATCTCATACCTTTGCTTAAATGATTTACCTCTCTTCAGACTTCCTCCTGCTGTGATATATTTGAGATGAGAGGATCAGAACTGCATGGGGGGGTGACCCTTGGAGCCAGATTATTTTCATCCCTGATCTCTTTCCACAAAGTAATAGTACTAGCTGATGGTTTCATGGAACTATTACAAACCCACAGTTTCACTCTTACATGAGAATAACAAAGTGTTAGCTCAGAATATTATATGTGAAGTTAGGATTGAATTTAGCCAGCAGGTACATTTGCATGCACTGAATTTCACCTGCTATTTTACTATCCATCTCTCACATTCAGGAGATCATTCTTCAGCCTACCCTTGAGCTCCTCCAGAACACTTGGGTGATTAGTACCAGCCCTGGAAATCTGCTAGTTTTCATATTGTTTATTTTTACCTCAACCTGTTGCAGAATCACTTCAAATTTTAGGCTGAGCATTTGCTGAATCATTGCTAAAAAGAGTAGAATAGGGAATTTCCCCAGCTTCTTCTACAGTAAGCAAACACAAATAATTATCATCTCTGCATCAGCCTTATCCACATGGCTAACAGATGGCCCTGCCAACCTTCTGATTAAAGTTTTGTTCTTGGTGTTAGGCCCTGCAGCCTCTCCTCCCCCTCCAAGGGCCACTGCTCAAGGCTGGCTCTGAGATGGTGCAACTGTGTGACCTGAGTGCTGGGAGAAGCCTTGCTGGGGCTCTTGGCACCTTCCATTGGATTAAACTCAAGCCCTTGCCCTCGGTCCCTGCTCAAGCTATGCTGTAGATGGCCCTGAGCCCACCCTTGTCTGTCACAAACCCAAATCTGACCCAATAATTTAATTCCCAACTCTTCACCTCCTTGTCACAACAGACTCATGTGTCCAGCTGGACTCCTGGCTACCCCTGGTCACCATCACCCAGCCCACCCTGCTCTCTCTGCCTGGGACCCACCGTGAGGGCACTGTCCTGCCCACTTGGCTTCACCTTCACTCCTGGCTCCCTGTCACCCATGCAGCAGCCTCAGCCCCATTGCTGCTTGGCAGACAGGCTGGAAGGATGACCAAGTCCTTTTCCTGTCTAATTCTCATATTTGTGTTGTATTATCATCATAAATTTCAAAGCCATGATGACCAAACCTGAGGAATGGGTTTGGAAAGATGTGGAGAGGAGGAAAAAAGGGACCTCTGGTTTATTCTGGTACTAGCAGAAGAGGCTCAGCTGCTGTGTACACCACAATCCCTGTGCGTGACCTTGATCTGGTTGTTTAAGTGCTCCCTGCCAGTTCCTCTTGCTCTTAAAGGGGATTAAACTTTTCTCCTGAGAACAAAAGAATGCTCCTTCCTTCCTTCCTGTAACAAATGTCAACAGCAACAGCCCTGACTAGAGCTAGGAAAACTTGGAAGGTTGCCATTAACTTTAACAAGTCAAGAAAGAGGTTTCACTTACAGAGCAGGAACAAGATGAGCTTTTCTGTAGAAAATCTACAGAAAAGATAATGGTCCTCCTCTGTGTTCAACATGTATAAACAAATCAGCATGTGGTTGGGCATCAGATATCCCTAAGCCTTGTCAAGATACACTCAAACTTGAAGAAAACAGTTTTTCATGCTGAAGTACCTAAATTTACTCATGAATACATTATATTGTGCCAATGTACCCAGCTTGTAGCCTCAGCTAGCATATCTTTCTTTTTAAAAATCTGTATTTTGGCAACAATTTTACTATGTCAATCTACAAAGGAGATGGCATATAGTCTTCCACTGACTATGCTTTAGAAAAGTCTCTTCTACAATACTAATTACTCAATAGCCTTCAAAAAGAATGGTAATGCAATATTGATAACTCTGTGTTGAAATACATACAGAGATAGAAAAAGTTTAAAAAGAAAAGTCAATCTAAGCTCTATAGTCATGTCTCAACAAGTTATAAGTGAACAGCAAGGGGAGAAGAAGCAGGAAGAGCACCTCAGATAGACAGGCTTTCTTGGCATAAAACACACCCATGGTATTAAAATAAAGTTTCTCCTGATTCTATTTTAAAAAACAAATGCAGTTTTATGGTGCTCTTCATTTTAAATTATGTTTTTCCCCCTTCTCGCCTTCCTCTCTTTTGTTGCAGCCTTTTTGGTGGTAAAGTGGCAAGAGACGAGCAGAGAGAAAAACAGCAATACAAACATCAGAGAGGAAGAAAAGAAAAATCAGAATATGTCTTCTTAAAACAAAACTGTTCAGGGTAAAAAATGCCCTAAGAAAAGCCTTGCTATCATGGCATGTATGGAAATATATGGAAAATCAGGCCTGGAGGCTGAAGCAATATTTGTGGCTTGTTTTGTTTTAAAACAATTATGTTGGTAATGATTTTAGGAACATAGTAAATCTTATGAAAGAAGACTGTATCTGAAAGTTCTACCTTTTCTCCCTCCCATCCATATAATTTCCTACAACTTTTGGCTGTAAAAAAAAAGATGTCATGCCTATCAGTGTTCAGCTCAGTTGCCTAAAATGTTTATCTTAAATCAGATTCCAGTGCCATCTCTAAGATTAAGCAGCACTGGTATTAACAGAGTAAAAGGAAAACAAACATAGTAATTGTCTCACTTTCAGCTTTTAACATTCATCCTACATTTGAATGTCCTGACTTGGCCTCTGAACAAGGAATTTTGTACAGCATCCACCCAGAGTATGGGAAAGGTATAGTAATAATAGTTACAGTGGATCACAAGACACTATTCACCTCTGAATATCACATGGAAAATGGACTTGGAGTCCTGGTCTAAAAGGTTCCCAGAAAGGGCTTTTTCCACATAAATGCCACAGACTACATAAACCTAGGACACAGGCCATAATCAGAGGAAGAGGGCCTAAGGACCCAGTATTTTTCATTGCTAGTCAGATCTTTCTCCCAGGTCCTTGCCATTCAAAAGGTTTCAATTGTTATGCTGGATCTAAAGAGAGAGATACAAAATCCTTACCTTAAATCTGCAGGCTGGGGCATGAAAGGTAATGCATTCACAGTGGGTGAGAAGCAGATCCTGCTACAGGACTTGTGCTGATGCTAATTTAGAGGTGAGACACTTGGGATTAGCTTGGTGTATAAATACCATGCAGGACTGGGCTGAGCAGAGCCATCTCCAGTCCTGACCTAAGCAGAAATTCAATTTCACCACTTCTTGAAATGTGGCAACAGCCAGGTGGGAAGCTGCTTTTCCCACCTGGGGAAATCATTCCTCTGCCCTAGACAGCTCACTACAGGCTTTAACTGTAACACATCTTCCAGATGTGTGCCACACACATCTGTTTTAATCAAGAATTTGACATCCACCCGTGCTGTAGGTGTCTTTGTGTCTAATCTGCAGCTGTGCCCTCTGCTGCAGTTGTAAGCAGTGAGCAGCTATTTTTAGCACAGCAGTCCCATAGGATGTGTGTTAGGTTGGAGGCTGCTTCAGCGACCGGAACGATAACAGGACTGTACGCAGGGAGCATCATTTCCCTCTTCAGGCTAATTAAGTGTGTTAGGGGAGGCTTCCAAGTGAGAGCATCTAACTGCATATAAAATGAAAGACATTCATCTTCCTTTGCAGCTATTAATGAATCACCATTTAGATGCCTAATAAACTTGCACATTAAATTCTAATAGCATCCTGCTTCCTTCATTAACCTGAACCACTCTCTATGGGTGAAAAAAACCTATTCTTTTACTAGGCACTACAGTGCCTGATATTCCCTGGTCAGGGTAAAACCCTGTGTCTGGATCTGCAGTCTCAGAGCCACCCAAAGTGGTGATTCCACCTTTTCTATTTATCACGTCCATGTAACTGCTCTGCACCTCTCCTCTGACTCACTGAGACATACAATTCTCTGCCCTGTTGCATGCTTCAAAAAATCCTGTCTGGCACCATAGCCCTATGGAAAATAATGTCTGTTTTCTGCTTAAATGCCTCACATGTCTTAAGCTAAAGCCCTGTAGGTTCACAATATACTGCTACAGTACCTGTTACTTGACTGGCATTCTTGCTCCTGATGTGGTGGTATCTGCTTATACCCACTAGCAGCCAGCCTTTCCTCCCCTCAGTCATGCATCTAATCACCCATCCTCCACAGCTGGCCTGCCACCTTCATCATTTCTCAGCTTGTTAAGCACGAAGCAGACAAATTGAATTACAAGTCTTCTCACAGCTCAGAAGCTGCAGTTCTGCACATTCCAGTGCAGATTGGGTAAATGCCCCTGCAGTCTCCTCAACTTGAGTAATGGGACTACCAGCCCTCTTAACCTGTCCACAACCAAACCCAAGGATGTTATGATATTAAGTAGAAAGGAGGTAAAAACTGTTTTGTTCTGAGAAAAAACACAGCTTGCACATTCAACACGCCCAGCACCAGTGATTGTGCAGGCTCCATGGTAGTGCCACACCTCTCAAACCCCTGACCTCTGTGGGGCTCCTGCCAGGGAGCACTGCCACTCTTCCTCTGGCAAGGAGCATATTTACCACCTGGAACCACAGGCTATACGACCAATATAGGTTCAAATTCATGATTACTATAATTTCAGTTAGTTTATTGGATGACATATTTACTAACTCTATGGAGAGAGGGTGCCAACAAATCATTTCAAGTAAACTGCCCATTGCTTTCTCAAAATGGTTGCAATCAGAGAAGAAACACAAGGAAATCCCCCAGCCAAAGCCTGTAACTTGATTATTTATGGAAGCTATGTGTGGATAGTAGTTATTGAATGTTGTTATTTTATTCTAAAGCCCAGGGCAACATTAATGTATCATAAATACTAAGGTCACATCAGAATTTTCTAGCAGCTGAGTCATCAAGCAGCTATACTTTCCAAAACAAGCCAACTATACTCTTAAATCACGTGTAATACAAAGAATACATCCCCAGGCATATAGTCTCCATAGACATTTCTGGAAAGTATGTCTGTAAAACAGAGAAAATGCTTGACAACATGAACAAATAATAAGCAAAACAGGGGAACTCACTGTGAACGAAGCACAGTGGTCATCAGTCCCCCAAGTGAGCATCAGGCACGACACCTCTCATATCAGAGGGGAGCCCAGAGAATCCCCACAACAACTCAGGAGCAGGACTCAATGCAGCCACTCCAATAGTCCACCTTAAAAATGGTGAAGGTCCTGGGTGGAGCTGAAGAAGAGCCCCTGGTTGGAGAGCGTGGGTGAGGTCCCAGGTGAGCTGGATGGTCAGGGCATCCAAGCTTGTGAGGACCTCATGGCCATCACCTGCAGCCATCTGCATTTTTAATCCTACACATATGGGCATAAAACATGCAGAGTAAGCTGCATGTGGGAATAACTGAAACAGAATCTGAATCCCTAAACCATTTGCATGAGCTGTGTGGTATTTTAAAGTGGCAACTACCATCAATTTTATTGCTGCAAAATATCTCTTTCCAGAAAGTTCAGCATATTCACTTTATACAAAGGCACCTGATCAGACATAGACATCTCCTTCTTTCAGCAAAACCACCCAGGGTAACATTCCTGCAGGAATTATTGCAGGATACCAGATGAGGACCAATATCGTTCAGTACCCGAACACTGCCAGACCAGAGCTCTCTGAATTATTTCACCTTCACGACTGAAACTATCCCTGGACATCTCCTTTGTTTGCATGACAATTCTTCATTTATTTCTCATTCCCTCTCCTTCCAAGCCACCCCTGTGCCTCCTGCCCTCCCTTTGACATACACCCACTGCTTGTTTTCCTATCTGAAGGTCACTTGGAGATGGCTGGATGCACCATGGGCTACCACTGGGCTCAACCACCGAAGCCAGCTCCCATGTTCATTCAAAAGTCATGGAATCTGTTCAACTTAATTTTAATGGCTACAAGGGGAAATAATAGGCAATGGTTGTTTTGCTGGTGGTGGTGCTGATGGTGTTTTTTTTCCGTTTTACATAACAAAGTTGGCTTCTGGTACATGTAATTATTTCTATTTCCAGCCTGCCCAGTACAAGGTGATACAGCTAAACAAGATTACTTGCAGATGGTTTCCAAACTGAACAGTAATGCTAAATGGAGCTAACTTACTAATGGAAATTATCAAAGCTGCTTGGAACCCCAGAATGCTGGAGGAATTTTAATGTGACTGCACAGATATTTGTAGAGAGGACTGGTGCTTCCAAGGAATTGAGAGCCTCCCATGAGTTGCCAGGGGATCCAAAGGAAGCTCAGTATTTCACAGATCTTACAAACAAACATACTGCAACTGTGGCCAAGTGTTGATTTTTGCCAGGTTGTGTCAGAAACAGCTGTACCAGAGGGACATGCAAGGCCAAAAGATGCTGTAAAACATTTTAGTGAAGAATCTTCCAGTTTTTGAAGTTCACTGGAAAATACATACACAGAGCTGGTGCTGGGATGCTTTTAATCAAGTTCCCTGTTCACATTTGCGTTTTTTTCTCACCATTATATCCGCTGTCATTTCTATCTAAAAGTTTCTGAAAATTGTTTAGAAGAATTTGAGAACTAAAAGAAGGATGGTTAAAGGCATCTCCACAGCCCAGGCCAGGGCTGGGCTCAAATCCAGTACTTTCTGGCAGAAGTTGAAACTTGTGTGGATGAGAAATGATTTCCTACCAGCCAGTTCTTCAGTTCAGTCATGTAGATAGCCTCACAGGACAAGAGAAATTTAACTTTACTACTCTGAAAATTTAGACAAGGCATCTTCAGAAAATGAGATTTTTCTCTAAATCCTTACCTGAGCAGGTTTCCTTAATAGCAGTCTGTGAAGAATGACAACCCAAACCTTTGCAGCAACTCCAATCCTGCAGTGCAAGGCATTTGCATGTTAGATGTCCTGCTAGGACAAAAACTCAGCACTGCAAAATTCTGTCTCAGACAACTCTTGGTGTTCCATCTTCCCTTCTGTGATACCAAAGTTCAAGCTGTTCTTTCTCTCAAAAGGGCACATGGAGTTGTATGCATTAATTGTAAGAAACAGAGGCAGGAAAACAGGCTTTGAGAAAACCCAGGAAAGTCTGAATTCATAAAGCTCAATTGTAAATGCATCCCAATGATCTTCACTGCTGCTTTTAGGTAAATAGGAATTCTCTCTTTCTTAGATCTAGACATATTATGTTTATTACCTTGGTATTTTGCCCTTACCTAAATCCCCCAATGTATATATAACTAACAGTTAATTAGAATGAGAATGGGTTTAGAGCAAGAAGAAATTATCTGACAGCACTGATAATGGGAATGGTCTGTGTGCTATAAAACTTGAGAACTGCACTTCAGGGTGTGAATATTTCCACAAGAAAGCAATTACATTGATGAAAACTGATCAGTAAAATAGCCTGAATAATTTGTGTATATGTGGGGAAGGGAGTTCAGAGATAGCTGACTGGAGCAGGAATGGATATTACAGGAAGCAATTAGAAAAAGTTCTTTTTTTCTTCCTTTTTTATTTTAGAGTTTGATACTGAGCTACAGATTACTGTTGCTATGAAGAATGGACTTGGAGTCCAAGACTGAGTTTTTAAAAAGTAGTTGATGTAACAAAAACCCCCCAAAAAACTGGTGGACAAAACAGCCTAGTGGGATACACTTTGTCTTCTCTAACTCTCCTAAGATTTGGCAACACTATAATGTCAGCATATTTCACGACTCTAGAAATAAAAACCAAATGATTTTATCATCACTGCTCCTGCCAAGAGACACATACCTCCTGCTCCTTCCCTAGATACCAGCACACTTCAGCTCTGTTCTGCTCAGGCAGCTCATAGCAAGGACTGGTACACATGATCCCTACAAAGTGTGCCAAGGGCAGAAGCCAAAGCTGCAGAGAAAACACAGACCAGCTTTTCAAGGACGAGCCCTACATAGGAAGTGTCTTGGCATTTTGTAGAGAGGCTTTTAGGGATAAAATTCTTGTGCCACTCACTTCCTTCAGAATCATCAGTAGGTTAACTAAAGAATAATGATGCTAAATTTTTTACACTTCTGGAGGACCACACACAGCACCCATCTGGATGGCAGCACTTTGCATCCCATGAAACACTTCTCACAGGGCTCTGCAGACCTGGGTATGGGGGATTTTACCAGCTACTGTGGGAGAGGTCCAGTTAAGAAATCTATAACATGGAATTTTATTTCAGCTACATTTTCCTTAAATGATGAAAGATTGGTGTTTGGGTTTTTTTTTGGTTTTTGCTTGTTGTTTGGTTTGGGTTTTTTTTCAGTCAAGGAACACTCAGTGATAGGGAGATGAAGTAGAATTACCCAAAGCAACATGGTAGGCTGACAGCAAGGTCAGGGATTTAAATAAAATCTTCCAATATCCAGTCCAACACACTTATTTACCAGATGCTATTTCTACTTCACTACAATTAACATTAAGAACACTAGCAGAAGAATTAAAACTAATGAGAGTAAAACAAATAAAATGAAAAATCTTTCCAATTCTAATCCAAGAGGCTGCTCAGAAAGTCTCTGTGTGAGTGATAACATATCCTCTTCTACTATAGGAGTTTATCTTGTAAGAATCTGCTTCATCTTCAAAAACAATTATGGCTAAATTTGATTTCACTGATGATAGCGAAAATACAGAAATCCTCCACTAAGCTGAGGGGCATTAAACCACATACACCTAGACTCAAGGTCCACAGCTAGGCAGAGGTTTCATGTGGATACACACCATGTCAACAGTATGAGTAACATGTGGAACACAGAAATTGCTATTACTCATCATGTTTCAAAAACTATGGGGAAAAGAAAATGGATTTGACATGGGAAAGTGGGAAAGTGTACTCAAAAC
>VZUA01093143.1:0-15645 GCA_013401035.1 Horornis vulcanius
AGTTTTACTAGTAGAAAGGAGAAGTGACTCAGGAGCAACAGCTTCCAGACACCACTAGTATTAATCATATTAATCAAGCTACTGGAATTACTTCAATCATTAGCTTGTTTTCATGAAGGATTTCAAAGAACTTCCAAAATCACAAACATCTGGATACATGTTATAAAAGGCGAGTAACATTTTAGGAGCATTTATGAACATTTAGGAGCATTTATTAGATACTTAAGCACACAAAATTTCAGCATGTGGTATATATGGAATGCAAGTTGCAAGTTAAAACTATAATCACCTTTTCCAAAGCAAGAAATATTAAAAAATGCACATTTTACACTCTGCTGTATACCTAGAAACTTTAATATTTAGAGGAAAAGTTCTCCTTCATTTACACCACAAAATTATTTGCCTCAAGACTGTAGTCAGACATACCAGCTGTCGCTCTCATGTAAGTGTCATTTGGCACTACAATCAGAGTTGATAATCTTTTGCTCTTCACAAATCAAACAACAAAAGAAATCCTCAAGGAAACAATCAAGAGATACTCTTAGTACCACTCCTAGTGATTACGCAGTGACCATGCATCCATCAGATTAGATCCCCATGCAATTTCATGCAAGCACCAAAACACAGTGATTCAAACAGGCAGCAAACAGACAACACGTTTTTTTGAAATACACTGCAGGGCACTGGTACTCTCTGTACAAGTGTGTTGTACATCACCAAAGTAAGGCTAAATTACTTCCATTTTCATTTAAAAACAAACAAACAAGCACCCATCAAAACAAACAGAATAAATCAAAGAAGGGCAGCAGAAGACCAAGATGGATGGGAAGCATGATGGTAGATATAGTCAGGACACAGGGAAACAATCTTCATCTCTTCAAGCACCATTTGTGTGACTGCTGCTCATCTCACTACTTTGGCAGCAATTTTCCAGAAGACTGCAAGACATCTGCTTAGGCAACCACCAAATTACCAATCACATCTGACAGAGGTAGTAAAACTATAGGGGGTATTGTGAAAATGTTAATTGATGTGCAGCAGCTTTGCAGTTGTCTGATACAAATACTGAGAAGCCACCTCTGTCCTATGGCTATCTCCTACTTCTGCTTTCTGTCCTGGCTTTCACCAAAGAAAACTTCCTCAGTTTCTGTGTGAGAACTCTACAGAACACAGCACTATGTGCAAATGAGCACACCCTGACCCAAACCCTACCATGACAACTTTGAATTCAGAATAAATCAGCAGCTGGAAGAAAGCCAGAGATGCCATTTGGAAACAAATGATGTTTTGAACTCAAAAAGATGGCCTTAGTACTGAGTACCATGGTGGGTGGCATGGCACTGACTTTGAAGCTTTAAAGGTAAATATTGCCATGGGTAAGGAAGCTGATAGTAGCATAGCATCCTAGTCAAAGCAACTCTTATATTCCAACCAGTTTCCACAGATTCTCGCGGAACAATTCATGCCATTTGAGTTTATCAATTTGGTCCTACAGTAGTTCTTCTTTCCAGTGTGCAGTAAGGGTCTCTTTCTTTGAAAGAACTAATTCACCCATCTGAACTACACTTCTAAACTCCAACCACAACTGCTTGCACAACACAAGGTGCCTCCGGCTGGGCTCCAGTCAAGGCTGCCAGTATTTCATCAGAGCTCTGTGAAGTAAACACACATGTAGGGCTTTGATCTGAGACACATGTCCCAACACTTACAGACCTCCACTTCCAAATCAGTGCACTCAACTGTGATCAGCAGATTAACAATGAGCATTCTACCAAAAAAGTTCTGTACTCAAGCAGGGCTTAATAGGCTATACGTAATGCAAGGAGAAGCTGAATAAACTAATGTGCGGCATGAGGATACTCACAACTGGAAAAACAACCAAGGAATTAGACAACAGTGTAAAAAATAACAGAGCAATGATTAGATTAATGTATCGAGACACAACTGCTTAACAGAACTAATTAGGCACCAGCATTGCTCCAAAGAACTGCAGCCCAAACTCCTATTGCAGTTCCTGACACATCCTGTAGTCAAGTAGAAAAGAACAAATGGTGCCACTGACTCTATCTGTAATGCTTTCAACTTCTAAAAATTCACAGTCATAATGCAAAAAAAACAGAGATTATGGCAGTATGTTTGTGGACTTTAACAAACCACACTTTACCCAAGTTTAAGCTGAAACTGGAAAGAGCAGAGAATATTTTCGAATACTATTTTAATATACATTAATACTGATAAAGTATACAGGAAGTTTCTTTCAAATCACTCTAAGTAGACTATGCAGACTTAGAAAGTAGAAACATTTAATGCCTTGATTGTTAGGAAAATTTAGGTTTTAAAACATGCAAAATTATGACATTTAAGCAATTGAGGTTTTCAGAACAGCTTGTACTTCAAAATAAGGGGCTTATCTTCAGGAGCTTTTAGCATCTGAAATACAGCACATCATGACCCAGCAGGATGAGAGTGGGCAGAAAAGAATACAGAGAGAAAGTACAATAGAGTGAAATCAAGACCCATGGTGCAAAGCAGTAGAAAAGTTTACATTACCAAATCCACTGCACATTTGCCTAATGTTTTCAGCACATGGAAGTAAAGCAGGCCCAGCAGACAGCAGCAATAAATCCATAGAAGAAAAACACTTCTGCCAGGGAACATGAAAGACTCTTAGTAGGTATTAACAGACCCATGATGCTTTTCTTTAATTTAACAATTCCGAATTGTGAACTGAGATTTTCATATAACAAGTTGACACAGGCTATGTACTAAATATTCTGTATTTTATCCATCTGTGGTAATACAGTGCAGGTAGAAGGTGCCTATAAGGTTTCCACATGAATAGCCAAAATCAGAATGAAAAATTTATTGTATCTTCACCTATCCAAAAGCTATACCAACACTTCCTACTGTTCTTCATAGATACAGACCAGCTCAGAAAAGCTGGAGTTAGAACACCAGAAATACCTAGTGGGCACACATGAAAATCATTCTAAGTAGATTTGCAATACAAATACATTTTTCTAATCGATACACACATGCTGACTTTTCATTAGGGGGAACAATTCACAGCAGAGAAACTCTTGTGAACAGTATTTCTGAATCTGTGAAATCACCTCAAACCTCACCCTCTCCAACTGAAGACAAAGGCACAATTAAAAGACTCCACAATTATGGGTAATGCTCCAAGTTTTTCTTTTTCTTCCCTTCTTCTCTTCAGGCAACCTTTATTGCTTTTTGAGAGCAATGGAAAAGACCAAACAGCTGTAGGAAAATGAAGGGAAACGCTCTAGCTTTTACCTGAAAGGGGACAGGAAGAGAGAATGCAATACAGTAAAAGCCAGACAATTACATTTTTCTGAACAGTAATAAATGAATAACTGACAGTTATGAATTCTATAAACCAGGATGAATTTCAAAACCAGAAATCTTACCTGGTAAACAGCACACAAGCATAAAGCAAGTAATTTTTATCACATCCACTTCTGAATAGGCTTAAGCAGAGGGAGTAACCTGGTAAAAAACCAGAGTGGGGACAGAGCTAATGACATGTCTTAAAGCAAGAAAGACAAGCTTGAACTTGATGCAGTTTAACAGGAGAGCCAAGAAACGGATTTTTCAAACAGATGATGTAGTTAAAGCAGCAGGTAAAATGTGGATTATTTAGACAGGATTAAGGGAGAGGAGGGAAGTGCTACAGAGCTCCAAGAACGTTGCAGCAGCCCTGCAGAGAGAAAGGCCTCTAACAGGAGGCTCTCCAAAACCAAGGGGAAAATGGGCAAGTCTGCAACACTTTAGAGACAGGGGCAGTAAAGTGCAGAGTTGAAATTCGAAAAGTGAACGAACAGAGCAGAGATGCTGTCCCACTGCAGGAGAAGGCAGCAGCCACAGGGAACAGAGAACTAAGCAAAGTTTGAGGGTACAACACCCAAGAGTTTCCAAGGAAAGGGAATAACATGCAACAATGGCTGAAAATGACACAGCTCTTAATTTCTGAGGAAGTGCTCTATGGGATCAGATTTTTCACTTGGGGCAGGTCATAGCCCAGACAGGCACACCAGGGAAGCAGCATCCTCATGTTCATCCCTGGCACCCTCCCCACATGAGCTCATAATCTCAGCCATTACAGTCCTCTCCACTGTAATTGTCTGTTTCAGCAGATGATTATTCCTCACCCAAAGCCATGAGTGAACGAAACCTCTTGCAGGAGCTGAAAACCTGATGTAAATTTTGAAAAGGCGAGCACCATCAGCATTATCTGCATTGCAGTCATCTCAGCAGCACAGAGGCATTTCCACGTCAACAGGACCAACCGTCTGCTTAAAAAAGTGTCTCATTTAAGATGGCTCTCTTCAGCATGTGAGAAAAAAGTAGTCTGGTTTTCTGCAAAAAGTCTAAAAATGGAATAGATAAGCATCCATCTTTTAAGTGCTCAAATTTATTCTCCTTTTCTGCAGGAAGATGTCCTTCAAATGAATTGCAGGACTCATGAAACTGGATTAGCAATGTCATAAATCACACACCTGCCAAAATAACAGCATAAAAACTGAGACTAAATATAACCTACACCTGATTTGAATAGATACAATCTATATTTAACAATTTGTTATAACTCAAGTATTAGCAGACACTTATTCAAATATCAACATAAATCACAGCATTAGTTTTAATTTTCCTACAGTTAATTGTTTTAAAAACAACTTTTAAGCTTTAGCAATNAATATCAACATAAATCACAGCATTAGTTTTAATTTTCCTACAGTTAATTGTTTTAAAAACAACTTTTAAGCTTTAGCAATGCCCTCATTTATTATTTAATAAGTGTTGAATTTGCATAAAGAAGAAACTTGCAAATGTATGCTTCACAAATTTTCTGCCAGTACTCCAACATTTTTCCTCCAAACCAAATTGTAACACGTTCCTAGTTTACATTTCTCAAACTATCAATGAAATGCTTCACAAACCAGGACCACTTCTAGGACCATCATTTAAACTGCAGGATTTAATACAAGCCAAAATTTCCTTCATGGATACTGGAAAGAACATTATTTCTCTATAGGCTCAATTTCTAAGACTCAAAGACTTAGTTTCCATATTTAATTTCGAAACCACTGTATTAAGAGCATAAACTCAGTGTTACAGGGTGATTTTGTGACCTAAGTTCTACTGCTTAAACTGGACTCTCTCAACACTCCATGTAAATCTCAGAAAACCTCCATACACATCCCTGTTAGGACTTTCAAAAAGTAGTCAAGAGGTATTCAAGCACCTTCAGCTCCAAGAGAATCAATCAGAGTGGAAATCTTGGGAAGCACACTTCTAAACAAAGATCCGTGATAATTCATTAACTTAATGATGCAAGTAGATTAGTCAACTGTTGAGGCAGAAATGGTAACAGAAAGAACCAAAGAGAATTCAGAACCATCATCATTCACGAAACCAAGCCAGCGTACATTTATACCAACACAGACAAAATTTTGTTTCAGAATACGGAGTCAAATTCCCCTAAAACAACAGAAATAATGCATAATGTTCCAAACACAGAGGAACAAACCGCCACCTCATGCTGAAGTCCTGAGAATAATGAAAGTACAAAACATTTTACATCTCAATCTCTAGTTACACTATACATTTTCCTTTTTTCATAATGAATAATGTGTTAGAAAACAGCAGTTAAGAAAAAAGCCATGCAGAACTTGCTGTAACTGGTTCTGCCACCCAAATATCAATGTCATTAGAAGAACTGCAATTACATTTCTATGAATAAGAGCCTGAAATACCTGAAAGCACAAAGTAAACAAGAAGAAACATTCAAAGTTTCAGTCAGAATTAATTAGAAAAGTAAGCAGTCCACATCAGAGCTGCTGCTTTGCACCATTTGCAGTTTATTCTTTCGCCTCCTTTTAAGGACACTTAATAGATAACATTATCATAATGCTCACATTTTTCCTCAGAGTTTCCTCTTTCCTGACAGAATGATTTATAATGAATTGTTGCAATCAGCCACCCATTCATCTGATTACACCCTCGCCAGCAAGCGTAACCTGAGCCACACTCGGAATGTGCACAGAGAGACCTGAGGAGCACCAAGAGACACCGATGCCTAAAGAAGGCAATGCCCAAAGGAACTCAACAGAGGTGAAACAAGCACTGCACCACTGCCAACAGTTGCACAAGAGCTCAGTTTAACACCGGGACACACAGCTCCACAGCTGGTCCTGCAGGGAGCCACGGGCTGGCCTGTGTCCACCTCCCCGTCACTTGCGCACGGTGGCTTTGCACTTCCAAGTAAGATGGGACAAAATAGGGGAGAGGAAAAAAAATATGGAAAAAAGGGGATGAAACAGAGGGAGCAAAAAAGAGGACTGGAAGTAAAGTAAGAGGTAAGAGATCAGGAAGAGCAAAGGGATTTGTCAACTCAGAGGCATTCTGTAGGAGATGCATTCCTACCAGCTCCACTGTCCCAAGGAAGCAACTGAGGAAAGTCGTGCAACACCACGAGGAACCGCAACACCAGCGCACACCTTAATCAACATCGCTCACCACTTCCTGCCTCTGTCTTCTGGACAAAACTTAGAGATGATGACCTTGCAACCTGCCTCATCCCTAACAGTTTTCCTATCATTTTGTCTTTTCAAAGAGCACCTTGTGCTTAAGATTTATTCCTTGCAAGCTCAACTCTTTTTTTCAAGTCCAATCTTGCTTAACGAGTTACTTTTTATTATGGGAAGCTTTTTTATGTGTTGTTTGTTCTGTCAAGCCCAAATAACTGCTGACATTCTAATGATGAGGCCCCTAAAAAAAAAAAAAAGTCTTTTGCTTAAAAGCAATCTTTTCATTTGCCTATAAAGCAATTATATATACATATATAATGTTTAAATCATTTTAATATAAAAATAGCCTGCCCACATTTTAAATATTACAGAGGATAAAATACATAGAACTGTCCTCTTCAGATTTTAATCATTCCCTCTCTTACTTGAATCTGAATTTAATATATTTCTACAGCACCAGCTTTCTTTAGTAGCTCTTCCCAAGCCCTGAAGAAGGAATTATCTTTCTAAAAACTTAGAGGCCAATCTCCCACTCCTAACATAAAAGCTACATTTTGTTGTAGCCATATATAAAAATCAAATTCTACGGGGAAGCAGCTTCTAAGGCCAGCATGAATTTAGCACACCATGTTCTCGCATATATTTTGTCCATTTAGTCAAAAACTCTGCCCTTCCCTTTCTCCTTCTTTTCTCCCTACAGCAGAAAGGCAACAGCTCTGAACCAGTGAAGAACATAAAATACAGGAAGTTTTGCTCAACTGATTTAGTTATTCCAAGAAAAATGCAACTGTAAATCCCTGTCATACACATGCCTACTGCTGAATATTCAGAACAGCAATATTAAATAGCTAACCAGGACTTTCTCTAACACTAACAAACAAACGTGGTAATATTTTTGTTTTTCTTGATTACTATTTGCCTGGGCACATTATTTCTCAAGAGTTTTTAATTTAGGTAAACTTGTCGAATTATGCTACAAAGAAAACTGATTAAATTTGTTTCTTTACAAGCGTTCACTACCTTCTAACACTGCACAACATGGAAGCGATCAAGATTTATTCCTCTGTCTAAAATACAGCAGCTTTCTTTTTTTTTTTAATTTAAGAAATGGATTCTGATAAAAGGCAACGTTTGAAGTGGGCAGTGGCTCCATTTTTAAAAGAAAAGTGGTGGCTTAATGCTGCAAAATCTCCTCCCTTTCCACAGATAAGCCCTGTCCATTTGTTTCTTAGTTTCAATTCTAGTAACTTACTTAGGCTATTGCTATGACTGGTTGTAATTTGCATTAACTGCATTCAGAATGAACTGCACAGGTGCAATTGACTCATCTCAAATTCACAAGATTACAAGTTTTCACTATCAACAACTGGATAGCTATGTTTTCCCCCTTTTCTTTATTAGCAGACAGAACAGGTACAATAGCATGTGTGATTCCAGGACTTCTGTTGTGAACGTGGTGGCCACTGACCTTGCTGGAAGCAGGAATTCCAGTATTGCACAGGGATGCACATTTTGGTTAGGACAAAGGGGAATCTTCTTATGAAGATTCTTATCACAGTCCACCAGCAAAACTCCAACTACAACACCAAAAGACCAGTATTGCTCCACAGTTGAGACACAGTTGGGTTTTGTATTATGTCACATCTCCACGTGAGGAAAGAGGTGTAACTCCTATTCAAAAGTGTGTCTGAACGTGTGTTTGTGAGGCAAACAAAAACAACGACTGTTTTCTAAAGTGGTACAATCTGCTGATATCCCAGTGGAGCTGAAAGCTCTGGTTACACCCATAAAACATGTCTAGGATACCAGATGTCTTCTTTTTGCCAAAGAAATACTCACAAGACTAAACTCTTCTTGTCTAGCAGCCTAAAGCAATGAGAGATAGCAAAAGTTCTTACAATAAACAGCTCTTGCCATACCAGGGCAACTGGGAGAGAGACAAGAGTGCAGACTTTGTTCTTAATATCTACTGATTAAGTTTATGAAAATCAAACATGGTAAGACTATTTTGAAAGACTTTTGAACAGACTTCCTTCTACACCATATGATATACAAGGAAAACCCAACATTACACGATAAAGCAGGTGAAAAAAATGCAAGCTCGGTGGCTGATGCCATACTAGCCAGAGTAATGACAGGTTTACTTGCAGGCTTTCTTTGGCTACCATTTAAATTTTAACAACAAACTCTACATTTGCTGCTACCTATCTTGAAGGAGATGAATTATAGATGGCCATATTTTCTCTGAATGTCTATGTCAAATACCAAACCTGCAATAGAACAAGATGATACATGACCCCAAGTGTTTTTCAATCACATGGGGCATTTTCTACAACTAATATCTAGATCAGATCTCCTTTACTGTGCCCTTGTAAAAGAGAAAAAGGAGGTATTTTTTCTATCACACTCCAACTAAATTATATTAATCCCTAAATTTTGATCAAATACGGAAAAGCAAGAAACACTAATTCTGCATAACATGGATATCAAAAACTAATTACAATATGGCTCACAGAACACTGTCCCCAAGCTGAACTCCATTCATGCAATCCACAGCCAGCCAGGAGCCCATGCTACCCTGAGTGACCCAGTTTTTGGAGACAGCCTCTTGATCACCTCCAAGATAAACAATGCCCTGAGCAATCGTAGAAAACCGTAAACGAACAAAACACTGACTGCGCATTCCTCCAGAACAGGCTACCATCAATACTTCATCCACATTTCTACAAAAATATTATTCCAAAACCATTATTCTTTATGGGTAACAGAAAGCACAATCCATTCTGAGCACTAAGCAATCCCAATAACAACTCTGATCTGTGGAAAATTAGCTTTATCTACAAAAAAAAAAAAAAAAGGACAAAAGGCTTCCTGAGGAGAGAGCTTTTCCAGAACTCTGTTCATGACTTTTATGGCATCTCAGTACCAAGCCACAGTAGAGTTAATATCTCTGTCAATATACAAGTTTAGCATAATGTACACTAACCTTCCCACTAGAGAACACAAACCAATCATGATCACAAAGAAATTATGATAAACAGTAGTCCCACTGCCTATTTATTTACTAGGAGAAGTTCACTCACCAGAATATGACAAGTAGAGTGCACTGGAGACTCTAATTCAGCCCCGTCTCTGTAAGGTACATTATTCCCCAAGCAAAAATGGATGTATGTTATTATTCTAAAGTAAAATTCTGCACTGAGGATGAGCTCTAAAAGGACTGCAGGAATACTAATTCTACATTTTACAGTTATCAGTGGTAACAGACAATGTAAGGAACTTCTCTTTTGAGGTACTGAAACAGACTTGCAAAGTCAGAATGACTTAGTCATAGTAAGTCCAACCAATTCTACATACATAAAACAGGATCTTAATAAGCTCAGTTGCATATAACAGAAACTAATTATCTTATCTGAAAATTATGAAACACAGACTTCATTTAAATGCTGAATAACTATTTAAAACCATGTAAGAAACAGAAAGGAAAGAATTAAAACCAAAATGCAGATAAGCAACAGGGATACAAGAGTTCAGGATCTTTAATCTCTCTCTTTTCACAACAGAGGACTTGGAACCCACTCATGAGACCTTCATTCCTGTCCAGAAGGTCACTGTGGAAACTTGGGAGCTGGGTTGTGGCTCTAGACATTCTGATCTTAAGGAGCAGGGGTGAAAAGCTGTGACTTTGACAAAGCACCTAACACATGGGTGGGAAGAGAAGGTTTTCACATCAGCTGCCATTCACTGAGTTTCTGTTGTCTAATTTCCAGCTTATTCATCCATTTTATCACAAAAAATGTCCAGAAAAAAAGAAGAAGGTTACTAGACTCCAGCATCTACTAAAGTCAGGCCAAAGGACAATCAAATGTGAGGAGTCACCGTGATTGACCTCTCAAGGGCTAACTCTGGTATCCTTGAGCAGACAGCCCCAGAAGTGCTACAGAGATACAAATACGTGAATTTATTTCAAGAAACACATTTTAAAAGTGTTTAAATCAAGTCTATGCAGAATCACTCTTGTTTCTACTCACAAGTGACCATCACTGCAGCCTTACCAAACTAACCCATACCACTGTCTATGCTGCAGTTCATGGAGATTGTCAGATTCATTCTCCAGATCTGAGTTTGTCAATAATTAACTTATTCTCTTATCCTTCTCTTCATATGTCTTACTGAAAGATGAGTAATAGCACAAAAGTCCTGTCCCAACTTCCATTTTCCCCTCCCTCTGTTATTGTTGCAGGGACTCCAGATTTAGACACAATAAACAAGGATTACAATCCTGTATTAAGGTGTGCCAGAAACCTGAGCTCTTTCAGCCACAAAAGTACTGTAACACATTCCCTCTAATTATTGTGCAATATTACAGTCTTCTACAGCAGGAAGAGTAATTTCGTGGTTAGGATCCAGCCCATTCACTAGAAGACTATACAGCACTATCATAAGGAAGGATTATCAATAAAACAGGACTTTTAAGTTTAAAAGATAAAATAAGAAACTTGTACAATTTAGTTTTACCACAACACTGGTATTTATTACCTTTTCACACGTGCATTTTGTGTGAATTGTCTTAGAAGCAAAATATAAGTACTTCTGTTTATTTATCTTATGTAATTATACATGAAAAGACTTAAAATCATCAATGTTTTAGAAATCTATATAATTTCCTTTTCTCAACACCACAGATATCTGGCTCCCAATAAATGACAGAAATATCTGAATACATAACTCAATTTAAAAAATCTCCAAGGTTACAACTTCATTATTCCAGTTAGAAAATATTTAGCCTGAAATACTCCAGTCTGTAAATATTTAGTATGCTTAGAAATAAAAATATTTGCTTTAAATAAAAGTGAACGCAACTATAAGGCCAGGCACATAGCATTCTAAAATAGTATTTATGGTTTTCAGCTTCTTAACTCTCCAATTTCATAATTTTTTTCTGAGAACAAAGAAATGGGGAAAAAAATCAAGTTAACACATTCATCATGCTACAGCTCTATATGCGACTGCATTAAAAGGTAAAACTTAAAACACGATATACCTGCATGACACCTGGTAGAATGGATATCCTGGTAGAGGAAGAGAGTTTGAAAATCCAGACTGGCTCGACATTGCCTTCAGGTATTGTATCCACTTAAATCTCTTCTGTATTCCATATGTTAATTCCTTACTAAAAAAACACGTACGTACCCATCTGTACCTTTGTTCAGAGCTAACTAAAAAGAAACCAAGTGCACATCCGAAGGTCTCGAGGATTCTGCTTGCATTTCAAACTGCTTCCTCAGTAGTGAAATTCCTCAAAGCCAACACCCTCATGACATCACATACTACAAAATCATAAACACGCAGTTGCGAGGCAAGGACAGCCCGTCGGTTTTGACTCGACAGAGAGCCCTGCACCGCATTCTTCTTGCGAGCACGGTGCCTTTCAGGCAGAGACCTGCTGCCTGGAACAGCAGCCCTGCTCTGGCAGGCAGCCAGCAACCAGCACAACTTATTGCCAATGCCGCAAATCCCTCCGAGCGGCTAATGAGCAGCCACACTGCAGGTGAAACATCGTTTCAGCCCTTTGCAAGAATCTCCTTCCCAATGCACCGGATACACGACCTTGAACTTGGTGACAGAAACGTCATCTAAACATTTCAGTTAACTGCACACTGCATACTATTGTTTTGTAAGCGAGATCAGATTGCACTGCACACCACGGGAGCATGAGAAATCATACTGAGCTTCCCCTGCTAAAGAAGAATCCTCTAATGCTACACACCCCCAACTACGGGAAAAGCAGGAGGGAAGGAAGGAGAGGAGATGGAATCTTAAAACACATTATTTCAGCTACTGAATATAGGTATAAAATTATGTGCATGCCTTCCTGCAGTATTTTACTACTGCTTAAATCAAAGAAATATCAAAAGCAACGTTTCTTTTGATATACAGTACAATGGTAAGTTACATTAAAGTTATTTGGGCATGCCTTCCTCAAGAGAGAAAAAGACTACTGGAAAGCAGGAAGACATGTGAGTAGTCACAATATTGCCCAGTGGCATGACTAATGTCAAATAGACTTAAATGATTATCTACCTACACTACTCTTAAGGAAGGTGTACATTGCCCTCACACATGGATTTCCATAATTTAAGCAAAATTTTAAACTAAAGAGATTTTTTAAATTATTTCATTACCTATGCTAACTGCACTGGAAAACATTAAAATGTTGAGTTTAATACCACCACCCCATGACATACTCTTTACTCTCACACTATTTTGTCTTAGTTTTGGAAAAAGAATAATCAGTTTCACCTGGTTTATCCCAGGTTTATAATCAACATTTCCATCATAAGAAAAATAGTACAAAACTTTGTCACTATCCTAAGTACCTTTTAAAGTCTGACTTAAAAGACATAGGTCACTGCATAGAACCCCAGTTCCTTAAATCCTATAAAAGTGCCAGGATAACAAAGAGACCATAGTCTGCCAAAAAAAGTTTTGGTGGATTTTTTCTTTTTTTATTTGCACAACTGATACATCCTGAAAAACAAAGAAGCTTCTGGGTACGTAATTTTGCATAAATATTTCTCTCTCTCCTGGCTGTAAAAAGCGAGCTTGAAAAGGCATATCAAGCACAAATAATGTGGTATCAGCTGAAATTTTACAAACAGACTTGACAAAGCATCACCTCTCTTGTGTTCAGTACGGAGCACTCACTCCAAAAACTCACGACTCTCAAAAACCACTTGGGGACCACCAAAGAGAGTTGTGTGCATGAGAAAGGAAGAGCAAACTCTACTAAACCTGAGTCCCCTTTGCCTAATCAGGGATGTTAGTATAAATACTGGTAACTTTCATACCCACAGCCACAGCTCCTGAGGGATGGGCCAATGATTCCTCTGCACTGCTGGGGATGGTCCTGAGGAACACCCTGTGCGCACACCCCTGAAACACTTTTATTCTGTGTATTTACTCATCTTCTATTTGGTGTCTTCTCCACACTGATAATGGCAGCATTAGCACATTTATGCAGTAACTCTCATCTCAGAATAACTCCTCCTAGTCCCAGCCAGGATGGAGAATGTTTCCATTGGATTTGCCAGCTGAAAAAGAATGTTAGTGTCAAATCAGCAGATTACAGGCTTATAAATTAGGAGTCTTAGAGGTTGCCAGTGGTTTGCCATGACATTTTGCAAAAATCACATAGTCCCTTAATGCCTAGCTTATCCACATAATAAGGAAAATACTGCCTGACAGCAAAGGAATGATGAGAGGTTAATTTTTTTTGTAATTAAGTATTGAAATCCTCTGATTAAAGATTTATGAAAGGATAAAACAGTTGTTGCATTTGAGGGAAAAGATGTGTGGGAATATTCAGAATAGAGCTTTTTTTTTGTCTCCTGCTCCTAGCTCTGACACAACAGAAGCATTATTACTCTGAAATTCCAATTTAAATATAAAAGCCATTTAAATTTTAAAATATCATGGAAAGTGCAGTTTTTAAATGGGTGGACAGCATTACACAGCAGTTAAAGATGGGGATAAGTGAGATGACAATAGGCAGACAAAACCTGTATTTAGGATGACCTTTACAGAAGAAGAATCCTTCACTGAGAGGCATCTCACCACTTTAGTCATTTGGAAACAGAAAGGGAAAGTGTGGCTTAAGACAGAGAAGAGAGAAAGAAAATCTGATTAGGACCAAAGAGAAAGCCTCCCCACAACGAAACCCAACAGTTAAAAAGTGCCCCCTTTATTTAGTTCCACAAGCAGGCTGGATTGCAGAACACAGCTACTTTTGGGATCCAGACCTAACTTGCCAAAACACCACCTCCACTGAAAGAGACAAGCAGGTTTCATTCCAAATGCAGTCACATCTTTGGGAAATTTGCTTCCGTGTTTCGGAGCCAACAAGCTCACTTAAAAATAACCACCTTAGTATTGTTTGGCACAGCATGACATGTAACACTTATTACTCTGCTGGAACAAAATTAAACCAAGAAAATAAATTTGAGACTCAAGTACTGTGTGCTCCAGAAATTACAGTGACCTTAGTACTGAAGAAAGTGACCTGTTAGGGCATTTAAGGCTGCTACTTAAAAAGGTATGAAATACTTTGCTGAGATCTAACTGCAGTTCAAAAAGCAAAGGCAGACTGAGAGACTGGAGAAGAACAAATTCATGACCATTTTCAGCTACTTCAAACAAGCAGCAACCTTGGTAAACTAATGGAAAGTTTCTTTAAAGCCAAGTCAGGCTGAAGAAGAAATAGAAACTAACTTCATAACTAACAATCAATTTCATCAAGTCTGGAACTGAGAGCAGGCATTTTGTAGACAATTATGTGATTGTATATCAAAATGCATAAAAAATGTTCAGTATTCATAAAAACAGAAGAAAGTGTCACGCAAACATTATTGTAACATCAATACCATAAATCAGTAATTTACTCCCATCTAAAGTGTTATACTTGATGTATTTCACTGCATGCTGTATTAGTATCTAATAAATTAGACAGTGAATTAGAACAAAACCAAGAAATGTAAAATAAAACTACATGCAGTTTGAAAATAACAGTATTCACAAAGAAAATATTACAAAGATACTCAATTTAATGGGCAGTACTTAGATGACATAACAGAAAGTCTTTCCCTCCTTTCTGTATGAAATGCAAAAAAAAAAAAAAGAAATATTCAACAATAGTAAAGAAAAATGGCAAATTTGCAAATGAAGAAGGACACTATCACTAGAAATTCAAACGTATCCTGTGTTAAAGACTAACTGGATATTTACAGAGGGAAAAACAGACAAACAAAATAAACTCGGAAAACCTAGAAGTGGAGGCTGGAAGAGAGGAAGAGGACCTATAAACATCATCAGTACTTTGTGACAAAGGCATCTAACCTCACTGCTAATGGATGTCTCTCTTACTCTTCCCCAAGCCAGACTAGTGGGTTCAAAGACAATGCACCACCTCTGCTGCACTCCTAAACTTGCTGGTCAAACAACCCAACTAAATGTTGTTTCTTCTGCTAATAAGGGTTAATAACCAGTAGAGTTCAAATCTCACATGTGGATACCAAGGAAAAAGTTGATTTCTTTT
>VZUA01093162.1:0-11201 GCA_013401035.1 Horornis vulcanius
AGGCAGGGCTGCAACAGGGGCCGTGCTAATAGGCAGCAAGTTATCAGCAGACAAGCTGATAGTTGTCACTTAAAGTTGGTTGAAAAGAGATAAACCAGCCACAGAACAAGGATTGCTCAAAGAAGTTGAGAGACAAGAGGGATTTTAACCTCCAGATCCCCTGCATAGTCAGGANCAGACAATCCACAAGGAATATTTATAGCTGAAGAAACAAGGGCAGTTACGCTATGGGTACAGCAGGCAGCTGCCACAGCAGCTCCGGTAATTAACGTGCTGCTCTCAGGACACCTGGCAGAGCTTTATAATCATAACTCACACCAGGCATATTCCTGGCACTGAGGAGCCCTCACCCACCTTCTTCCTCAGTTCCTTCATGCAGGGAGGAGGCATCCTCCAGGAATTAAGACCTCGGCTGCTGCCAGGCTAGTTTTTGCCAGTGAAGCTAAGTGGCCTTTCACCCACAGTACCTTTTAAGCTGGATGTTGCCTCCCACAGTTCCTGTGCCACAGGGATCCTAGTGCCTCTTCCAAAAAGGAAGACCTTCTGCAAGGGACAAAAAGAAGTGCTTGTATCCCCAAACATACCAACTTCAGTGGATCTTAATACTACCTAGAGATTTTCAAAGGCTCTAGCCCAGCACCAGCATTTGATTCTAACTGACCACCCAGCAAAAAGGTGTAGTCATCCCAGCTCCTTAAGCTCTGATCTTGCTGGTCATCCAACATACCAAAAACCAGCTGTGAAGTGGGCAGCATCCACATACAGCTCTGGGAGGCCAAGGCAGAAGCAGCACATAGCAAGGCAGTACTTGAGGGTGCTCCTCTCCCTCATCCTCTCCCTCTCCTTGCTCAGGGCCACAGCCTGTTTCTGGAGCTGGTCAATCTCTGAGCACCAGGAACTTTCCACTTTGGAAAGAATACCCTGAAATACCAGCCTTTTTTGCACTTAAATTGAAGGAATTCCGGCACAAAGTGTTCTCAGAAAGTCATTAGGTGCAAGGATTCTGTTCCTGGCATACCTGGGGTGTGCAGGATAACAGCCAGCGGCAAGCTTACACTCTGGGGTAAATACACTTCCATTATCATTTTTCACAACAAGAGAGAGATAGAGGCCAGCAATAACCCTGAGGTGACTGGCATCTAATTTTTCATCACTGGAGTATTTATGGCACAGCCGTTTGTAGTGTCTTGTAATCACTTTACCGCCTCCTTGACCCCTGGCTCCCCCTTATTCTGCATCTCCTAATTGCATCTGAACAAGCAGGAGGGAAGCAGCAAAGTGGATAGATGCAGGAGAGCTGAATGCTTGGGTTGTGATACTTGGAAGGTCAGCAGAGGAGGTGCAGAGCCAAGTTTGGCTGTACCCCCCACCCCCCACCAGCTTGCTCTGATCTCCCACAGCATATGAAAGTGGAGCTTTCCTCCTTCCTGACATTCGGTGACCTTGAGGAGTTGTTCTCTGCCTCCCCAATTCATTAGCATGGCATGAGAGATTAATGAGTTTCCCCCAAGAAAGTGCGAGGGCATCATCTTTATCACAAATACTGCCCCAAATTCCTGCATATTTGTAGCCTCTCCTGGCAGGGCATTGGCAACTACAACAATATTTACATTGACTACAAAAGCCTCTGGGCTAGACAGCACAAAGCAAGGGAGATGTGGACCAGCATGACATGGATGCACAGAGAGCCCTGCAAACATGTCAAGCTATAAGCTGCCAGGGTTAGGAGGTACTTGGGTTCAGCAAGGATGAATGTTCCTGACGGCCGCTAAGCCCTTGTCTGCCACAACACCAACAGTGCTTCCAACACTAAGCCATTATTTGTCCACTTTACTTTTTTCCGCTACAAACTTCTCAGCTGAGTTTCACAGGATTCTCCAGCTGCCTGGAGGATGTAGCTTCAGGGGCAGCATTATCCTGCTCACTGTGTCATGCAGAAGTTGCCTGAAGGGAAGCAAAGTCCCTCACTCTGAAACTACTTAGCTCAAAAGAAGATAAAGCCTTGTTGCCCGAGGCTAGTGGGGTATCTGTTCACTTCCAGCCTTCTTCCCTCCACAGTGCACACCAAACAGGTGCAACAGGCTTGGGAGATCAGCTCTGCCCCAGAGCATTATACGGACTTCAACTTACAAGATAAATCCCAGCTGCATTATTTGTATTTATAGTCCTGCTTACAGAAGCATGAGCTACGTGTGGGATTTGCTGATGTAGTCTAAAAATCCACATTTTTGGACAAGAGCATCAGTGATCTCACTCACATACAGTGCAATTTAGGATGGTGTTAACTTGCAGCCTTATTTAGGAGTAAAAATATATATGGGTCTGTCTAGAGCTTTTTTCCACAGCTTCTGATAATGTTCACAGCAGCAGAACTGCACAGTCCTGCAGCCCTGGTACTTTCCACCTGTATATTAAGGAATTAATGGTAATTTCAGGGGATGAGAGATCAAGACTGCTGTCTTACTCGATGAAAACACTGATGTGAATCGAGCAGGCAGCAAGGTCAGACCTCTGTTTAAAAACAAAGCTGGTGCTAAAGCAGTGAACAGAATACTGGAAAATATGCTGTTAAGAAGAAGGCTTATATTGCATTTCCCAGGAGATTGTTTAGCTGACTTAACAGGTCTTCTCCTACTCTGGCTCCTAGGATGCTGCCACAATCACTGTAAAAAGTAACATTGCACAGGGGAAATGTATTTATTACTTATTTTCCACAAATGTTCTGAAAACCTAAGATTTGTGACTCTGCTGGAAGAACCTACTCCAAGAAAGGAATTTTCAAAGGCCCTTTTTAAACCTTTACCACTCGGTGTAGAGAGCGGGTGATCACAAGTATTAGTTCTGACACCTGCCCTATTCAGGAAAGATTGGTCTCCACTATCAGAAGGGAACAGTGTCAGCTTTGGTGCCTTGATTCCCAAGTGAGTTGACTCCAAAGAGACAGCTTTACTCAGGGAAAGCAGCAGTATGGCCTCTTAGCCTTAGGAGGGTGGCTGTACTGTGCACAGGGCTGTGGTTTGAGCCCAACATCACCTCTGGTGAGCTCCCAACTGCAGAATGTGCATAAAACCAAACAGAGATCTATCTAAAGCCACTGCTTCACCCAGTTTGTTTAGCTGGTTTGCTTCCAAGCTTCATGATCACTATCCAACACCATGTAAGGAAAACCACACTACTAAAGTGTGCAGGAAATTTCTTTCTTGGGGAAGCCAAGGGTGTCTGAGCTCACTGATGGCCTCTGCCCATTTTATCTCTGCATTTCTTGCACCTTGCTTCTCTGAAGGGCTGGTAGCACCTGCAGCACACCTGACCATGCATTCAAGCAGCACCACAGGACCCTTCCCTTCCAGATAGCCTTTGTCAGCCTGCTGGTGGTGCCAGAGGGGCAGGATTGGTCCTTTAGAAAAGCTCAATGTCCAAGTGACAAGTGCAACCCAAACTCCACTTAGGAAAAACCCACTTCTTCTTGTGAACAGACAGCTCTGTACAGAAAACACATTCCAGTCCCCTGCACTATTGATTTTCCAGTGAATAGAGACAAGCTAATCCATTAACGTTAGTTGCTTCAAAGCGTGGTCTTGCAGTTGCTTCAGTCTGGTCCCAAAGGCTGACTCTCTAACCCAGTGTTTGCCTTCTAGCTGATGTTTCTTTCACTCAAAATGCCATCAGTTACAAGGAAGCAAGAAAAATCACCCATCAGAAGCTGAACTCCAGCTCTTAGGTCACTGATACAACAAGTTTATATTTCACTTTCACAACACCACACTCATCTGCCTCTCCTCCTGACGGCTCAGGAGTAACCTCTTTTTCACAAGGCCAGTTAATATCTAAAGATCCTTTGCATTAGGAAACACAAGGAGTGCAGCAACCTCCAGTAGAGACAGTCTATCTGTCACAGGCATATGATGAGCAAGCAATTGAAAGGATTTATTGATGAGCTCATAGAAGAACAGACCAGGATGAAGGAGGCAGGATTTATGCCATATTAACAAGGTTGTGAGACAATTTCAACCTATTAGTTGCACAATAAAGAGAGTTGAAACTCACCTTCCCATTCCACATCCAGACACCATTTAATTTAGCAGAACTCAGCTCCTATCCCTCTTCAACCACTTCAGACCAAAGCAACAAGTTAACTGACTTTACTTTTTGCTACTTTGAGTAGACCAGAGGCATGAGAAGACTCCAGTCAGCCTCTGAGACAGGGTTTTTAGCCAGGCAAAGCTGTATTTCAGGGGCACATATAACAATTTGGCCTACTGATATTGATACTTAATGCAATACTAATTCCTCCCTTATCACAGCAATGCTTCAAATCTCAGGTGGCCTGTACACACAGAAATGGCACAATATTCTGCACTCTTGAAAAGCTTTTATTTTGAAGGCTTTCAGAACTGCCTTTATGCACAGAAGTAGCAGCTGCCTTTTTTTTGTACATTTATTTCTATATCAATATCATAGTAAACTACATCAAAGCATTTGTGGTAAGGAATATGATGCAATATTTTTGGCAAGAAGCTCTTACCATGAATAACTTCTTATAGGATATGCAGGGTGACAAGCTAATAGTACCCCAGACCTGCTGCATCCTTACTGCAGGCTGAAGTAACCCAGAACACAACAATGCTACAGTTTAAGCAATTTATTTAAACAAGATGATGACTTCACATCATCAGGATAGACTTCCATCAGCTTTGCTTCCTTTTTACAGGCTCACTCTGGGAGACCAGGACAAGCACCCTAAACCCTTTTGATTGATGTGCTGTGAAATCAACCCTCCCTGGTCCAGCTCCTGCTACTGAGGCAGCTTCCTTCCCCATCACAGGTTCTCAAGGTCTCTAGACATTGTAAGAATAAATATCCAGGAGACAGCAGCTGTGACCCATTTAATATCGAATGTTGCTGCAGGGCACAGCTGAGGAAGGCAGGGCAGAGAAAAAGCACTTGCTGCAAAGGGAATGGCAGAGAAAACCCAGGTGCCCTTGGAAGAAGCACTCTGCTTGCAGCACTGCTCCAGCTCTGTTGCTCCAGCTCCCTGTTGGCAACAGACAGGTTAGATCAAGCATGGATGTTCAAGTACTGCCATGAGGGCTCCTCTCATATCACTGCTGGAAGGCAAAATATAAAACAAAAAACAACAACAAAATATCTACAGAAGCCAACAGTGGACCAAGAGGCCGCGAGAGCATAGTTGTACCAAATAAGCTGATAAAATTGCCCAGTGCAGGTTAATGCATTTGCAAAGATCTATTTCAACAATAAAAATCTGAGGTACCTTTACCCAGAGCAGGGCACAGGCAGAGCTAGAAAGGAGAAATGCTGTGGAGGGAAGCAGAGCACGTACAGCAGGCACACAAAGCTCAGCACTCCTGCCCACAGCCAAAGCGGGCCGGGAAGGCAGCACCGTGCCAAGGCTGATAGGATCCACACCAACACTTATCAGTTCAGCCTTTGCATTTGCCGATTAAGTTCTGCTAGTACTGAGCAATGGTACAATAGTACATGTGTCCTCAGACCACCCCATCACCCCCCTGCACAGCCTCCTGCAGTTGCAGCCCGGCCCTGCTCTGATCACTGATCAGAGCATCGGGCTGGGGTGACATTGTCCCCTCCTGAAGAGGGACAGTAAGCGCCTGCAAGCCCGCTCATTTTATTCACTGCACAAGCACGTTTCCAACTGGGATAATCTCCATTAAACCATCTGCGCTCCCATCCTCACCCGGCCTGCACCCGCTGGGCTGCCTGCGATACTGCAGCATCTGTGAACCGGCACAAGCGGATGCCGTGTCCCTTTCCCAATCAGCTAAAAAAACCAACAGAGACTCAGACAGAACAGATGCACCTGGTGGCTTTGACACGCTACCGAGCCAGGCCACCAAGAGTACCTGTGCCAGTGCCTCTCCTGAAAGGCACACAGCTCCCCTTGAGAATTTAAGCCATTTGCTTTCCATCATGGGAAGACACCATGTTCCAGATTGCCAGAAGAGGAGGGCTGAGAACAGAGTAGACATTTCAGCCTCAATGGCTGCCCTTATGCAGAGCAGAAGCCTTGTTTGCCAGGTCATGAACACAGTTTAGACCAGACACTCTGAATGGCTGCTGATCCCCAGGATTCGCTCTCTTATTTATCTCAGTATCTGCTTTCTAGAAACAGGGACTATCATATCACGTTCCCACATGACTTGGACAGAAAGACAAGAAAGTGTTACGATGAAAGATCTGAAACTTAAATCTGCTGCCCCTTCCCCATGACCTCTCGAGCATAGCCCAGCGTGACCTACAGAGAGCATGATAAAGCAGCTGCACTGAAGTGTAAAATCAGCACTGAGAGAACATGACTCTGTCCTCAGCATTGCCAGAGACAGACAAGGGACTTGGGAGTCACTCCAGCTGTTGAGGACATGGCAGGATGGTAATGGGTCTGAAGCAAAGATAGAAAGCCATCGATCTGCTTTAACTGTGATCAATGCTTGCCTTAAACAAGGTCGCTGGACTGCCCAACACACACCTTTCTTGGAAGAAAATCTGTCCTGCAGGGTCTTGCCCTCACAGGAGTGGAACAGCATAGCAAGACTCACCCTTCAAACCTCCCAGGTCTTTTATGGTCCCAAAAAGGAGGCAAATATTAGCAGCAGGTGATGGGACAGGAGCAAAAGTCTATTTACATATTTTCTGCACTTGCCTTCACTTATTTGTTTTGCAAATTTTTATTTTCCAAAGCAATTTATAAACAAGAAGCAAGACAACCATTTGTTCAGACAAAGGTTAATAGGGGCCTAGCAGTCTCTGAAGACTCTGCAGACACACTTAGGTGTGAAATCTTGGAGCAGCAATAAAGATGCTGCACAGACAAGCAAGTCTCAAGAGAAGAATTTAATCTAGATATTCTCATTATGTACATAGCTTTCAGCTTCCATTCACAGTAATCAGAGCAGTGACAGCTTCCAGAAGCCTTTTTAGACAGTAAAGCGTGAAAAAGGATTTTTACATCAGTCATTACTCTTCTCTCCATCCCCAGCTTTAAGAGTCAACGTTTGAAATGGTTTCTGTTGAAAAGAAGACAGTGTTGGGAGAGAAAAAGTTGACAGGAGGAAGGCAGCACGGGTCTTTGGCAGACTGGTGGGACTTGGCACAAAGCAGCTCCCATTGGCACCATTTGTCCAGAAAACCTCAAATAGATTATTCTCCTCCAAAATAGGTTTTCTGTAGGGTCATGCACAGAGTATGAAATATAACGCTACTTCCAGAGAACTGCTTCTTCACTGGAACGGGCAAGAAGTTTCAGTTACATCCACACATCTTCCTCCTAAAAATCACTTAAACCTAAATACAGTACTAAGATAAGGTAGGAAAACTAGAGGCAGACATCTAGGACAAAAGGGCTGATCCAAAAACTCAGCTGCTTTCTTTTGGGATCACAGAGTCCATCTGTCCCTTGCCACAGGGGAACTTGTTTGCAAAAAGAGACCTTGTTTGTCCACTGAAATGTGGAACCTGAATTATTCCATCAGGCAAGAATTCAAAATATAAAGTTAAGAAAACAGGATGGTTCTCTATGGGTATGATCCCCTGGGACCAAGAGAAGCTGTACTATTGATGCATCTCTCCCCTCCTCACTTTCAAGCCGCATTTTCCCCTTCAGACAGGCAGGTTTCAGCTTTTCTGGCATGTTCAAAACTGTGCTTCTACACACAAGAAGCTTGGACAAAATGTGTAGAGATAATTACAATGGTTTACTACTAACTTATTTGCTTGAAGTCAAATGGCTTCCTTGTCCTACCCTCCCATCCCCAGATTTCTCTCAGAAGTTTAAGAGCTCAACTGGTCACTCGTTGTCCACACTGCAAACAGGACAGTGGGGAAAATATTAACCAGGACAGCAGGTGAAAAATATTAGCCAGCACAGCCATTTCAGAGGCAGCCCAACCTCAAAGCCAGGGTCAGTACTGTGGTCTGATTGTTTTACAAATTATTACATCTCCTGTCCCTCTCTAAAAGAGGTCACCACCCTCTCTGGTTTCTGGAGAATGAAATCACACAGGTCAAGCAGGGAGTGGGGCCGGAAGAGCTGGAGGCAGAACAGGTCCCAGTTTACTCCCATCCTCACTTGGTAAAAAGCATTAGAGACTTTTAACAGACAAGCAGAACTTAGAGGTAATGCTGACACTCAGAAGTATCCTGAAAATAGTAATTGTGAGAACTGACGCCCACCAGTAAGCCACTACAGACTGGTCTGCTCTCCCACAAACGATCCCACCCTCCATCTAAGAGGCCACAGAGAACAACACTGAAGCCTCATCCCAGTTACTGAGCAGGAAAGGATTAACCACTAGCAAAGACTCTGCAGATATTTATTCTCCAAATCCACAAGACAAGCAGAAGGTAAAGCTCCTCTGAGAGTTATGTACACAGACTGCAAGGCTAATGATTACAAAGTCTTAATTTTTTTAATTTCCCAAGTCCTAACAACAATTATCTTCATGAATTATAGACACAATATCCGAGAGACACAGGCAGTAATTAATGCATGTCTGCCTTTTCTGACTAGCTCCTTCTGCTGGGTCAGGGAGTTACTGAAATTTAGGAAGGAAATCTTCAATCTTCTAGAAGTTTTAAAGAAACAGACCGACAGAATTTAATAAAGCAATAATATTTCGCTTAAATAATTAACTAGACTTTGACATTCACTAATATTTCTGAGGCCTAGCTCTTACTTTTGCAATAACACTGGATGTGATCCGCTGCATGTCCAAAATGTACAAATTCCAAAATTACCTCTGGATTTCTCTGCACACATGCAGCCACCCTCATTCCTTTTACTTAAAATTCTCACTGAGACCCTTAACAGAAGCCACACTATGCAGCACTAGCATCCTCCCTCCTTCCATTTTGCCCTACCGACATCTGTCTCCAAATATGAGCACTGTTCTCTCCCCAGGCTGTAGAGAAGCCAAGTACATCATCTTCTGGGAAAAATCCTGGGTTCAGAACAGAACCCCAGCACAGCACTAGACGCAATAGACAATCCTGAACTAGACAAAGCTATTACTAAGGCAGTGTATAGCACTGGATGTTGTCTAAGCTGGTTGTTTCCATCATCTTTCAAGTAGCAGATTCTCCTGCAACATTAACAATTTTATTCACACAAGGAATGGACTCAATGGTCCTTGTGAGTCCCTTCTAACTCTGGGTATTTTATATGCTAAAGCACTCAAGTGAGTTTAATATACTTCAGTATCTTGACAACAATTACCCCCAAGCAAATATTATTTTAGCCAGCCACTGAAAAACCCAGTGAAGAAAAACTCAGCCTTTGGGAAAAACATCTCACCTGCTTAAGAAATATAAAACTACACACCAAGATGGACAGAACACAAACTCAAAACATAAAGATCATTCTGATGGCAAATAATTTCAAACACAGCCATGTCACTAAGAATAGGAAGGGGGTATTTGGCCAAAAAAGTCATACTGAACCAAAAGTTTCATATGCTGTTGTTCACTTGAACTACATTATTTCTACAAGAAAAAAAAATCATTAAGCTCTAAAAGCAGACTTTAAATGGCAACAGCGGTTATCCAATTCCAGAAGCTCACCAAGTACAGCCTGTAAGCATCAATCCTTCGAATTGGCCCCCAGCACTTGTCCGTGTCATTGTACTTTGTGCCATCTCCAACGCTGCAAGAATGGTTGCCAGTGACACTGCTGGGAAAGGAGGGAGAAACAAAAGACAGTAATTAACTCCTAGCAGATGTCTTCCCCTCTCTCCTGCATTCAAGAAAGAAGAATGAGCAGAGGGCAATCCTCCTCTTTGTCCCTGACCACCCTCACCTCCTTACATTTTCTGGACTGTGTAACACAGCAAGTCATTGAGTATCAAAGGTTTAAAGGCAAATTCTTGAATTGCCTGCAGTTATTTGCAAGTTTCATAATTTATCATCAAACTGGTGAGCTTAGATCTTTTCTGGATCGCTGAGGTTTTCCATTTTCAAGATAAAAGTCCAAATCCAGCCCAGATTTGATCAAACCAATCTTTTTTTATTATCTGGGGGTTTTTTTTGAGAAAGGCACCACTCCTAGACCAGATCTAAGTCCATGAACCATTACCACTTACTGGCCTCAGGCTTAGTAAGCATCACACCCCTCAACTCTTACCCAGAGACAGAGAAGGCAACATATTGCAGAGTATTGCAATCAAACTATGGAGCAACAGGTCTCATGTCTGCAAGTGCTGGAGCAGGAAATACTTCACACCTGAGGACTTGTCTGGAATCAGGTCAGCTACTTTGCAGGCAGGCAGCAGGAACTCAGGTGGGGAACACAAAACAACCTTACCTCCCACCCACCAGAGATGAGCCATCCTTGAGTACTTCTCCACCACATGCTTTGGAAAATACAGCTGATCCTAGTCAAACTTATCACCCCATCACACCCTAAGACTGCCCTGTTCCCTGGAAGCACACAGCGCCTCAGAAGTAAGCACACTTACCAGGTCACCTGCATAAGGGAGACTGGCACCGCTGCTGCATAGATTGCCAAATCTCCATAGAGGTAGATAATGATACAGAAATAGAAGAGGTTGACACCCACTGCAGAAAAAGAAAATATTGTCCAGATTCAACAGAGTACACAGAGATTCTTGTTCTCTGCACTTCAAATATACAAAATTTTTAAGATCTTAAATCACCATTTGCCTTCATAATTTCTGCAGCAAACTCCACCCAAGCTCAGGGAACTTACCATGGAACAGGAACTGATGGGGCATGAAGGGTCTCAGAGCTCCACTCTGCCTTCTTCAATACCTGGCACTGACACTAAATAAACCCTCTAGTTCAAACCCATCCTGCATTCCAGACCAACAGGTCTCACAAAAGTGACCTGCCAGAAGAAGCTGTCAGCTCTGAACAGCCACAGGCAAACATCTAGGTGATGCTCTCAGAGTCAGTGTGAGCACAGCCTGACAAAGTGAAATGCAGAGAGAATGTTTTTAGGCTCTGCTGATTCCAAATCCTCTGATTTCAAGCCTGCAGGACCTTCTCAATATGGATTTGTAGGGATTTGGCTCTGCAGAGCTCAGATTCCAATAGGCTGAAATGGAGCTGCTTTGGGAGATTCCCTACCACTGGCAACCTGAGCCAAGGTACAATCCTGCAAAGCTTTAAAATTGTTTCTGTATCCCATTTACCCTGATGCCACCACA
>VZUA01093178.1:0-14605 GCA_013401035.1 Horornis vulcanius
GTGAGGGAGACTCCACACCCTCTCCAGACAATCTGTTCACGGCTCCGTCACAGCACAGTTCCAGTCCTTCACAGGCTCCAAATTGAGCCAACAAAATGGCAGAAATTGCTGGTCATGTTGTTCAGTGGTGGTCAGAAAAATCCCTGGACTTGTGATGTTTTAGAATCTCCACCTCTGATGCAGATAAGCTGGGAAATGTGAGGCTCACAAAACAATTGTCAGGGAAGTCTTCAGAAACTTTCCCTAAAACCACAGGTCTCAAGATTGTAAGATTATGGATAGAAAGATCTGTATCTCCTGACCCCCAGCCTCCAGATTTAATCCCTATTTCCTATTCAAATTTCATTCATTCATATTCATTCCATAATTAATATTTCCATCCATGGTTTTTTCTATTTGTTTCTGTTTATTTTTCCTCATATGTTTCTTCACTTTAGCAATATTTGTTTTTTCCTTTTGAGCTTATTTTTCTTCTCCCTGTTTATTTTATCTTGAAGTTTGTCTTTTGGAGCTTTTTCCTTTCAGTTATCTTTGGGTTTGGCAGTATAATTCACTTTATGATGGTGTTTCCCCAGTATGTCTGCCCAGATGCCTCATTCTTCAGGGTCTCTTTGCTCTCCCCCGGGGGTAAAAAAGGGCTGGAAATTTAGGAAAAAACTGTTACTGGATGGCAGTGGAGGAGAGGTCAGGCCAAACACATGACACAGGAGCTTGGTCACTTCAGAGCAGGCATCTACAAGCAGATGTGGGAGAGAGAGAGGTTGAGCATCCTGCCCTCCAGGCCACAGGTCGAGGAAGCAGACTCCGGACAATGGACTCATTTCTTCCCACAGGCCTCACCACAAATCCCACTCCTTTTACTCAGTTTCCCCAGGTTTATAGAAAGAAAAACAATCTGATTTTTGCACTGGCATTCCAGTGCAAGAAACAATTGAATGGAGATTTAAATTGTATTTCAATTCATTGCAAAAATGTGCACTCCATGTGGCTTTTCACCAGCTCAATTTAATTCCCACAAAGTACTTTGATCCTGCAATTTACCACTTTTTAGGACTTTGTTCTCCTTGAATCTCACAGGATTACGTGCCAGAATTTGCCTATCCAGTGGGAAAGCAGCTACATTTTAGAGGCAGGCTCGTTCTGTGACTACAGCCTTCATTTTATATAACTGCTAACACCATCTATCCAGCTCAGAGACTTTAGAATCACATCCCACCAAGGAAACACCGCCATGGACTGAGTGATACAACCAAATTCACTAAAGGAATAAAAGCAAGGCAAGAAAATTTAGGTCAAGGTGAGTTTATTGTCCATACAGCATACCTAATCCCGCCAAAACACTTTTCTTAGAACCATCTTTAAACTAGTCAAAACAATACGTTATTAATAAAAATGACAACACTGAACAAAGACCTTTTAAAAGGCAATCAAGACTACACCGTATCAGAGTCTTATCCATCAAAAACAACCTCGTGTACTTTCTAAATACTTTTGTTTACACTGATGTCTACTACCACACTTTCTAGCATCCCCTGACCACATAAACATCCACACCTCTTAAAGAGCACATTTGTGAGAGAATAACGTTGACTTGATATGGCATCACACTCAATAAAGCAAAAAAAAAAACAACCAAAAAAAACCAAAACAAAACCCAAAAAAAGTTTGAGAACAGAAACTGTGCAACCAAGAGTGATTTCTGAGGTACATGAGAACATGGTAATAAACATAGTGGAAAAAATCCAGTGGCCAGGTGGTTTGCTGAGTAATTAGGAGCTGTCCGATTACTCAAGCATAAATCATCAACATTGACATGGGATTAATGGTTATTTTTCTCTTTCACAAGCATGTTGGAAATACAAATAAATACATTATGAGGTGGTCCTACACTACAGTAACAGGAAGGAGGAGAAGATCATCAAAGTACCGTCAGTAGGAAGCTGAGAGAGAAACGCTTTCAGCAATTGTACCAATCCTTTGGCATTTGGGAAGGCAGAATCAGCAACACATTTTCTATTCTTTTTTAATCAATCAGTTGGGAGGTTTATGATTTCTGCAATTCGGGGGGGGGAATCTCACACCTCATTTGCAGTAACAACACACTTCCTTTAACACCTGTTGAAAGAGAGTACTAGGCAGTCATTTTATTCGGAAAGCTACTGTGAAAGCACTCAAGTTGTAGGGTTTGCAGCCTTCAAACATATAGTACACTGTAACCAGAGGGTTGGCACTTGCTGAGCACGTCACTGCAGCCGAGGACACTCCTCACCCTGGTGGGGACACACACAGACCCACCAGGACCCCACGGAGGACTGGGAATGCTGAATGGTGCTGCCCCTTCCAGCACAGCTCACCCTCACCCTGCTGTAGAGGAGCCGACCACGGAGGTGACCCTCAGCCCCTGCCCTTTCCGGTCTGCAGAGGGCTGACACTGTGGGATCAGCCCTGTGTTCCACAGCAGGGATCATCCCTGTGATCCCATGGCCACTGTGGGACCGGCATGTGCAGGAGGTTGGATGCAGAGCAGGGGCAGACACTCTAAACACAGGTCCTGCCTACACCTGGCCTACGGCACGGAGCAAACTACGCCTACGGCACGGAGCAAACATGATGGACATGGTGCGAGCACTCAGAGAGGTCACCCCACCATCAGGACCTTCTGGCACAGCTCCCCATGAAGCCATGGGGCAGGGCTGCCAAGGAATTATCTGACCTGATCCGAGCTGTGTGTGGCTCGGCAGTCTTGCTTCAACAACATCAGCTGCTTTTTTCCTCCAGGACAGAGACACTGCCACGGAATTCCGGGTGCTCCCAGTGACGAACGTCGAGGCGGGAGGCGAGGCCAAGGCTGTGCCCAGCAGCAGCTTTGGGGAAGATAGACCTGCTCACCAGTGGAGAGTCAATGCATTTTTTCCACTATGAAAAGGATACCAGAGACCAAAAAGGAGCCAGTGCCCCGCCTCAGCTGCTTGCAACCTCTCCCCGGCAGGACCCGGGGCAACCAAACTGTCACTGTGTGAGGTATTGTGAAAATGGGAACCATTTCCTGTCCAGCAAACCTGAGGTAAGTATACCATCTTTGCAGGATGTGATCAGGAAGGAAGGAGATTAAAAAAAAAAAAAAAAAAAGGAAGAAGTAAGAAGGAAAAAATAAAATAAAATAAAAAAAATAATCATGAAGACGCTATTAGGGAAAAAAAAACCTGTACAGGGCATTTCCAGTAAATCAAAGAACTCATCATATCTCCACTTAACCATCTACTTCAGGATTTGAAATTTAAGCAGTAAAATAATATATTATAAAAATGTTTATAAAATAGCAGCACACTCAGTGAAACAATACAGCTAAGTACTGTTAATGTGAATAAGAATGAAACAAATCATAGCTTCTTAGCAGCGAAAAAAAAAAAAAACTGAAACCAAAAAACCCCCCAAAACCAAAAAATAACAAAACTTTAGAATTTTACTCCATTTTCTACCCTCATCTAGCCAAATAGGCTGAGTCCATACATATAATATTCTTCAAAGTAGCATGTTCTTTCTGGATTTTTGTGTTAAAAATGCAAACATTAACATTTCAACCAACAGCTTCATATTGGATATCTGCAAACTGTTAATACAATTGTGCAAAAAAAAAAAAAAAACCAAAAACCAAAACCCCAAACAAAACAAACAAAAAAACCCCACCAAAACAAAACAAACAAAAAAAAAAAAACAAACCCCAAAACACCAAAAGTTGCTCCAACTCCTTTGCCATCTAAATGCCTCTTCATTACAGGTGGAGCAGGAAAATAAATTCAAGTACACTGAATACACCTTTGTAATAAAACTCCAAGTCACGCACCTCGATGTTTACCACCATGGCTGTTGCACCAGCAATTTTCTTTCCTTGTCCATAGATAAACACACGGGTGGTATTAAGATCCTTCTGTGACACTGAACAATACAGATGGTCAGGCTTTTATCCGGAATGTCATGACAGGAATGTCATCTGAAGCGGGTGTTGGTATTTCCAGCAACACCGCAGCTAAGCGAGTACACCATATACTGGAAAATATTGACTATAAAAAGCTATACAAAGCCTTGCTTTTGTGACTTCTTTTTTTTCTTTTCTTTTTTTTTTCTCTTTTTTGTGTTTTTTTTTTTGTTGTTGTTTTTCTTTCCTTGGCAAAATCGTCATAAACCATCTCATTTAATCCCTTAGGAAGAATTTTCAAAGTGCTTTTCGAATGAAATGGTTTACAAAAACGCTCACTGTGGATCAATAAAGTTAATGAAATGTTGAAAAAGTGTGCGGGGGGGAGTGAAGGAAAGAGATACGAAGGAGCAAACCAAACCTCATCGTCTTTAACACAGTGAGGGGCTATTACAAGGGAAGATGGACAGAGCATCATTTAAATGTCTTTGTGGCCAAGCTAAGAAGCTGCCAGAAGTTAACGTGGACGTGAAGCATTAGCACTGCAAAGGAATATAATGCTTTTCCTAGGTGATCCACCACATCTTGCAATCCAAAGGTTGGAGGTGGTCTGCCCAGCCAACAGGTCGGGATTAATGCGTGCATTCCCCCCGCTGACCATGAACACTTGGGAACTTTGGCTCGGCCCACGGCTGGGTAAATGGAATTGCTCTCATGCCAAAGATGCTGCTGAAATGAACCATTTCAGAAGGAAAAGTAGATAAAAAGTCAAGAGGGGCAGAGGGAAAGTTGGGGAAAAAAAAAAAAAAAAAGAAAAATAAATCAACTAAAAAAAAAAGCCCAAAAGACACCTGCTCTTCTGGCTGGTAAAATAAAGCATCTTCTTTCTTAGGTAGCAGCTACCACAGACAGCAAGAGTAAACAAAACTAACATACAGAGATCCAACAAACACTTCTGACTAATAACAGAGGTGACAGATCAGCAAATCTCTTCTGCATTCAAAATGGTTCAATTGCTTCAGGGATCTTTTCCCACTTTGCCCTAAACCCCTTATTCTATTGCTTTGCAATCTAGTCAAGCCATAAAATCGCACACACGATTCCTTTCTTAAATCTAAAAAAGGGGTGTATGCACTAGTTCATAATACACAGACAAGTATACTCTACTTTGTTCCCACAAATGCAGGCTTACATTGATCTAGCTACTTTGTATGCTTTTATAAGCATTTAATATCACTGATACATAATCAAATAGCAATTACCAAATATATCGTGGGATTCCCTTCTGTAGAACATCACAGGCACCAAATGCTTTTTTTTTTTTTCATTATTCAGTTTTTGTACTTTTTTTTTTGTTTTTCTTTATACCTAAAAGAGCTTTAAATATGTTCTATGTGGGAGCAGATTAAAAAAAAAATTCACTCTAAAAATAATAACAAAAATAAAGGGTCTGGAGGAGCAAGCGTGACTTTGTGTGCCGGTGTCCTCACAGGTTGATGTCTCTCACATCTGTGGGAGTGCTGGCCTGGTCCAGTTCATCCACTGTCTTGGAGGGGTTGCTCTGCTGCTGCTGCTGCCGGACTTGCTGCAGGCTGTTCACAAGCACTGCCTCGATCTGTTCCTGACAAGCTTTAAGGCAGTCCTAGAGAAAAGAAAGCAAATTTACCTATTAGTAAAGATAAAGGTGGTTATTTTTCACTTACAGAGCTAGCAGAAGTTGGAAGAGCATCAGTCAGCTGTTTCCAAGAAGTGCCTGCTCTGTCACAGATCAACCTTGAATTTTGAGAGGTAATCACTACGTACAAACTCCCTGGATTAAACACAGTTCATGCTCTATTGATTAGGCTCTAGATCTTAATATTTTACTGGTCTTTGATCAACAGATTGCCCAGAGAATCTGCCCCGTCCCTGTAAGTGTCCAAGGCCAGGTTGGATGGGGCTCTGACCAACCTGGGATAGTGGAAGATGTCCCTGCCCATGGCAGGGGGTGGCACTGGATGGGCTTTGATGTCCCTTCCAACCCAAGCCAGTCCATGACTCTATGATTATGTGATTTATGTGGTCTTCTTGAGGAGGAACCTAAGTATTACACAGAAATAGTTTTTCATTCTCCTATGCAGTGTTAAGCCACCTAAGTTGGTTTTCTCTACAAAAAAGGTTGCAATTTTATCCTGAAATAACCTCCATGTTCTGTACCAAGATCACACAGACAGATGCACTTCATAAAAAGCAAACTGATGGGAAATTGGAGCAGTTTTGAGGTCCCTCAACAAGCATGGTGCTCTGGGGGTGAGTTTTATCTGTCACACATTTGGGTCCTCCAGGCAGAGACAAAAAGGTCAGTTTATCTGTGAAAATTCACACAAGAGAAAATTCACATAAGCTCCAAATATGCAGCTGCATTACTGAACTGTAGAATCCTTTAGGTTGGAAAAGACCTCTAAGATCATCAAGTTCAACCTTTGAGCAAACACCACCTCGACAACCAGAGCAGTGAGTGTCATGTCCAGTCATTTTGCAGTTCCCAGACACCACTGCATTACAGACTAGAACATTCAGAGAAACAGCAGGGTACAGTACAGCAACATAAATATGGGAGCCTGTCCATCAGCAGTCAGCATACAGAAATAAATGTGAAGGGTTCACCACATTTAAACCAGATAGAGCAATAAAGAAGGTGACTATTAAAATACTTACAGGATGTTCCATGCTCTTGATAATATACTGGAACACCAAATAATGTGGTTATTTAACCAGAAAAAAAAGTGTGAGAAAACCTTGACAAACCCTGAGTTACAGGAGAAACTTAAAACCCACGCTGTGACTGTATGAGCACAATGCCAACCATGTTAAGTGTGCTGGCACTGGGAGAAACAATCCGGCACTGTGCAGGGGGACAAGTGGTGTTATAAGAAATGGCATTTTCTAAAGGCAGCCCTGAGGAGTCCTTCTGGAAAAGACACTAATACTGTAAACTTCCTGCAGCCTCAGCCTGCCTAAGAGCTGGGTCTCTCCAGGAGTCTTCAGGGAATAGAGCAACACAGGGTTTGGCAGGAGGATTTTAACAGCACAGTGCTTTAACCAGAGCCCCCACAGCATCTGGCAGGGATGGTGAGACTGGGCATCACCATTCCAGCTGTCAGGCAGAGGAGCTGAAAAACAGAGCAGGACACTGACCTCCACAGGGTTCCACAGGCACCTGCGAACCTGTGGGATGTGATTGCAACACTGAGGAGCTGAGCCCTGACCAACACACCCCTTTTTCTACACAGCACTTGGTTATTGGGGAGTTTGAAATATTCATGGGTGGAGGATTGGTTTGCTGTCCCAATCTGACTGGGAAAAACACATCCCATGAAGAGGATCTATTCTGCTGGCAACTCTGACATTCATGATGGGCACAATTAGCTCCAGTGGGTAATGAACATCCATTTTTCTTGGCTACCAGCCAGCAGCTGCTGGCTGCAAAACCCTGTCCTCAGATAAAGAAAATCCCCCATTATCAGCTAGGGAGGGCTTTAGGTCCATTGTAAGCATTCACCTGTGTAAGAGGGCAACAACAACAAATCACTGTGTGGGTCAAGGCATTTTTAAGTGTGGGGGCGCCAGTTTGGAGACTCTTGTAACAGACAACACTCGTAATGTGCTTTTTTGGGAATAAGAACCTCTTAAAGCACAGTTTCAAAGTACTGTGTCCTTCTGAAAACAAGCCAAATTTTTTTAAGCAGCTTCAGTCTGAAAAGCTTAATGAGGCAATTTCCTTGCAGGCAGGCTTGGGGAAGGAAGGGTGGTGACATGAGGAACATGAGGCTCAAGCATTTGGAGTCAGCTTTGTCTGTTCCTAAACACCCTCACGTACGGTCATTTACACCATCACTATACAAACTTCTGATGGGCAGCGTGGTGATTCATTTCAGGGATGAAGAGTCTGAAATCTCCAGGTAACCCTAAAGACAAATGGCTCATTTCTGGTGTCTTTATTTTGTACATAAAATCTATAAAGTGGCCTCGACTGGAATTGTCACAGGGATTTTATTTCATATGGGAATCCGTGTATTATTTCTCTGGTCTACACTTATGTTTTGAACTTAAAACCACTGAATTCTTTAAAACAAAGAAACCTACAGTAAAAATGACCAGAATACTGCATTCATCATGAAATAGTTTTCCAAAAACATGTTGCTAGTTGCATACTAAAGCTCCTTGGATGTTAAATCTCTCAGCTGAAAGGAAAAAAAAAAACCCTAATTTAGAGTATCTTATCAGCCCAGCTGTCCCAGTGTGATAAGGTAAACGGCTTTATTGTCATCAACTGGTTCATCACTGGATCTTTCTGTCAATCCAAAGTAAAGGGACACAATACAAAAATCTACTAAAAACCCATCAGGAAAAACAGCCTGGCTTTCCCATGACACAGTATTTTTAACCTCTCCAAGTTTCATGGGGATTTGCTGCATGTGTACATATTTTACTGGTAGACTTCCATTTTGCAAGCTCCAGATGGCTCTGACAACAGAGAATTAAGTTTTAAGAAAATATCAAAGAAAAACCCCACGAACTGCATTATTTTCAACCAATCTTCCTTGAAAGAACACTATAATGCACTACAGTATGACCCCAGATTTTGCAATACAAGGACTAGGCCATTCCTTTGCAGAATACTGCAGGGTTTGCCTTTGTGTTTCTTATAAAAAACTTTTTAAAGTGTGTATCACATGGATCAACTTCCCCATTCTTCTATATGGTCTAGTAGTTTTAATGATTAAAATAGTTCTGGTACTTTCCATTCCATAGTTTTATTTTTACTTCAGCATGTACAGAACTAAAAAGGCAATTAACTTTGGGGTTTCTTTTTTTTTTTTTTCATTCTGAAACTCTTTCATCCCTAGGTGATTTTACTAGCACACTTGAAATGCATTTGAAGAAAAAGAAAAGCTTTCCTGTGTCTGATGAGGGGCAGTCTCGTGGCCATGGTGGAAATGCTGGCAGTGAAAATAACTGGAAGGAGGAATCAGCAGCTCTATGGCATGAGCTACTTATTCAAGTTAATAATCATTGAAGATTTCAATTTCCATTCATTGAAAGAAAGCACTAGCCCTAGGGAAGATCCTGCAGAATATTATACATAATTCACTTTCTTGAACTTTTCAACAGTTCTGTGGTACACCCATGTCCTATACTGGCCCCCAGCTTCCAGTTTTAAACTGGCATTTATGGTTCATTGACAAGCTATGAGGGAAGGCCTCCCACTCAACCCAACTCAACTCGACCAACAGGCTCTTGCCTTGCACTGCCCAAAATCCCAAAGCTGGGAATGCTAAAAAAGCCTTCTGAACTTTCTATGTTAAAGGGTGGTTAGTTTTCCACATATATATTAATTACTTCACAAGTAAGTGTTAAGGCCCCAAATCTCTTCCTCTTTCTTAAAACTAATTGCAAAAAGGAAATCAGGAAAGGGCTTTTTTTTTAGGTGTGGGATCTGGTTTGATAAATGCAAAGAATGCTGCAGATACCCAAAATGACAGTACTGTTCACTGGTCATGTGTGCATTGCTTGGATAATCTAAGAAGGCAGCAATCAGACATGCATTAAAGAGTTGGGATTTACATAAATTCCAGTGTGGAACATGTCATCTGTACTCCTACACACAAAAGCCGGCTGGATTCCTCCACTGGTTCACATTTAAGCCCCAATTCAGACCTCTCCAAAGCACATGCTTCATTGTTGACATAAACAGGGATTCCTTCCCAAAGTGGGGCCTTTGTGTGCTGAGCGCTGGCCTTTACCTCACTGACCTTCTCCAAAGCAAGAGCCTGGAAAGCTGCTGTGGGAATATCTTATCCATTTACTGTATTTACAGTGATCTCACATCTAATGGATGCAGTTAAAAACCAGAAATACTTTCCCTCCTGAATGTAAGTTTTTGCTACTGTAACAAAGAGCATCAATCACAGATAAGTGTCTATGTCTCTTTTTCCATCTGGAAGTATAGAAAAGAGTAATTTGCTGTTCCAAAGGACACTTCATGTGGACTAACAAGGACATCTCATTCAAAAAACAAAACAAACAAAAAACTGCAAAAAACTAATTCATGTCATAAGAGCTTCTCCACTTACTGTTGCCACATTATTGCAATAATACAATAAATAAGGTGACTAACATTAAGAATCTGAAATAAAGGGCATTTTTTTCTGCAATTTTTTGGTCTTTTCAACAGTGTCCTTTCTAGATTCAGTTCCACTGTTTGCTTCACCACTCAGTTTGCTGGTTTCCTGTTGCTGCTGTGGCTATTTCTCATTGCAAACAGGAGAGAACAATGTTTTCAGAACTGGGAAAAGACAGAGTAAAGCCAACACACCAGCAGGGCGACGCAGGGGCACGATGCCATGATACTCCTTGCTCCTTGAGATTTCTGGTAATCTCTACCAGGTAAAACTTTGAATTCATGAAAAGGCAGAAAGGTGAAAAGGTGTAGGATTTATGCTGTTGTAACAAACACCCCGAGCGTTTAGCGGAAAAGGGGATTTTCAAAAAGCTGGGAGGATCCGCCAGCATTACACAGAGCTGAGCAGGGATTCCCTGCCGGAGTGGCTGATCCATGGGAGCTGCTCCGGGGGCTGCGGGGCCATTCCTCGGGGGCTCGGCTCCCTCGGCGCGCCGGCCGGGGCCGCGCCTGTCAATGGAGCCGGCGGAACTCCGCCATCAGCCCGCGGTGTCACTGCATCACCCCATTGTTGCTACACACGCACAGCACTCACTGGGGAACAAAAAGCTGAATGAAACGGAGCAGCTGCCAACTCAGGCAAAGACAACTTAGGAAACTATCTCATTCTTCCTTTCTCTGGGAGGCTATTTCGCCTGTTGTTTCCTTGCATACAAAATGCGGTCTGCAACAAATAAGGCAGGATAAGATACAGCGAGTCCTGTTTCTTGCTTCCAAAACCACAAGCCCTAGACACTACAAAGGAGGGGATAAATGGTGTATGTGCTGTAGGGACAATGTTCAAATGTGATCCATTCAAGATAGATTTCCATGATTTTTTTTTTTACTGCAGCCCTGAATTCTTGAGCATGTGTGGTTCTTCACTTCCGTTTCTGTGCAGAAATCTGCAGATCTTTATGAAGGGATGTCTCTGATCTTGGGAATTAAAAAAAATCCCGGCACTGACATATGTGGCACATATAAGTGGAGATATTTTAAATGCCATTTATTATGGATCCAGTCTTCAAAACAGCCCCACTCCACATTTTTAAGGGCTCACAGCCAGCTGTTTCGACAAGCCTTTAAAAACTGCTTGGTTCCTTGCTTTTTTTTTCTACTTCAGGCCTTTAAATATGCTTTAGATTTTCCAAACCACTCAATACACACCAGTTACCATCTGGGAACAGACTTTTAGAGATGACTTCTGCCCGCATACAGAGATTGGCTCTACCTGAAAACCTCTCCCTGGCTGCTGATGCTGAGGAGACAACTCTGTGTGACATCCAGATGCAACCTGGATGGCTGCTCTTCCAGGAGGTGAGGGAATGGATTTACCCAAGAAAGGTCTCAAGCAAAGCAGAATATTGATTGCAAGGTCTTAAAATGTGCCCTACCCATTCAGCTATCCTTCCTCACATCCCGTAATTGTGCACAGCAGGGACGCTTGTATCCTCCTCCAAAGCATCTGGCTCCACCAGGGACAGGATACTGCTCACACTGGAGTCCTGGTCTGGGATGCTATGGGAATTCCTGACTTCCTGAGTTGTTTATTTTTCCTTTGCAATGACCCACCAAGAGATGCACAGGGAGCTCTGCGGCTTCCTGCCAGTAGGTCTGTTAACTCTTCGCTCACCAGCCTCTCCTCTTCAAGCAAGCACAAAGGAAATGTTCCCATCCCCTGGCAGGAGAACAGACTGGAACATGCAATCCCCATCCTGCAGAGCTGTGTGAAGTTATAATCAGAGGCACAGAATGGTTTGGGTTCAAACAGACCTTAAAGGTAATCTTGTTCCACCCCCCTGCCATGGGCAGGGACACCTTGCTCTAGACCAGGTTGCTCAGAATCTCATCCAACCTGGCTTTGAACACTTCCAAGGATGGGGCAGACAGTTTCTCTGGGAATCCTGTGCCAGGGCCTCATCACCCTCTCTAATTCTAATTCTAATTCTAATTCTAATTCTAATTCCTAATTTCTTCCTAATATCCAATCTAAATGTATACCCTTTCAGTTTGAAGCCATTCCCCCTTGTCCTTTTACTACAGTTTGTAATGAGAAGTCCCTCTCCAGCTTTCCTGTAGCCCATTCACAGATGCTGGAAGGTGCTCTGACGTCTCCATACAACTTTCTTTTTTCCAAGCTGAACAGCCCCAACTCTCCCATCCTTTCTCCACAGGGGAGCTGCTCCAGTTCCCTTTATTAATTCTGTGGCCTGCTCTGAACTTGCTCCTACAGTTCCTTATGTTGGGGTCACCAGGACCGTAGGCAGTATTCCAGGTGGAGCCTCACAAGAACAGAGTAGAGAGGAAGAATCCTCTCCCTTAGTTGTGTGGGGTTAGCTCTTAGTGGCTCTCAGGGACAGTAACAATCAGAGAAGGCAGTTCAGATGCACCGTGCAGAGCTACTTGCACTGCCCTTCAGGCTGCTGAGCTTCTCCAAGAGCAGCTCCCTGCTGTTTATTTCGGTTGGTGGAAGGAGTAATGAAACCAGGGTTTGCCTGGCCCTGTTGTCACACTTTCTTCAGCCTGTGACTGAACCCTCACCAAACAGCCCAGAGCAGCTATTTACCAGAAATAACTGATTATCTCTAAAATGACAGTGGCAGGATGCCTTGGACAATGCCTTCTCAAGTCTGGGGCACTGCTCTGCATTCATACAAAGATAGCCAACACCAACCTGTTTTTGAAAGCAACTCGTGCTGGTTGTCTGCTTACCCAACAGCTGGGATCTAAATTTTATGTTGTTTATTAATAATGTATTTTTGGTCTAATTCTTAATGAAAGATCCATTAAAAAGATTCATTTTAGTTGTAAATGCTGAACTCCAGTCTCAGTTACACTAATGTAAATCTAAAATAACCCCATTGATTTCAGCCTCCTGGTTAATGCTGCTATTTCCCAGCAAATAGACTGCACTCTTAAATTATCATTATAAAACAGTGAAAGTTCAGAAAAGCTCTGTATTTAAGTTGCATCAGGGTTTCATTACCATTCTTTCTTTTCATCTACTTGCAGCTTTGAAGCTGAGATTTTTCATGCTTCACCTCAGACAGTGACATTTGTTGAAAAGCCAGTGGGAAAGTCCTATCATCTGTTTCCATGCTAAGCAATCACACACTCCAAAACAAAAATGAAGCAGAAGCCCTGGCACCCTCTGGCTGGGAAGGACTCTTCCCCAGCTGCCTGATGGTTCCTGTGGGCTACCATAAGGCACAGGGGGCCAGAAGGTTTTCCTCTGCAAAACTGTTAATTTCTGTGACTTCCCCACTTCTCTCCTGCATGATGATCCTAAAGCCCAGGAACTCTCATTTCTTTCTCTTCCCTAAGCCCCCACTGGAAAACAAAATCATTCACACAGTGACAAGGAATTAATTGTACCACTGCAGGAACAGCTCTCAGGCATCAGAAATTCGGAAGTGAGAGAACTGAAGCTCTTCATTCAACTTTAATTAAGTCCCAGTGTAAAATGTATTACAATAGTCTTTACTCTTTATTAAAACAGCCTTGGGCCAACTCTTACACAATCCAGACAGTACATTTTTTCCAACAATACATTTTACACATGAGGCTGGTATTACTACCTATTGCTAAGCCTGCCCCATGCTTCTCTGAGAACCTGTTTTCAGTTGCTTCTCTCTCAAGCTTTATCATGTGGGATGAAAGTTTCCAGTCCTGGGCCCTTGTGTATTTTTCCAATGCAAAACTCAGAGAAAATACCTGGCAAAATATTTCTCCCAAACTGAAACAGCAGGCTAATGAAAAATACACTATTTTGCCCAAGCCCAAAAATTCTGGCAACCTGTGGTTAGGCTGAGGCTTCAAAGCTTGCAGGGAGTTAAGGTTACCTCTGTCTCAATAATGAAAACACGTTGAAAAATAAATAACAGCACCTCTAATATCTGCAAAGGCTTGTATTTTTTTAGCAATTAAATTATCCAGAAGCTCCTTTGGTTTCAAGTTTGCTCTGATTTGGGGGATGAGTGAGACTCTCCTCTACGGTCTGTGCTGCTGTGGGCTGAGACCAGGAGCAAAGAGAAGGAAGCTGGTCTCTACCCAATGCTGACAGACTCTTGGAGAGGAGATGAGAACAGTACAATGTTAGGAGTTCTTTGTTATTTGGGAAGAGCATTAATTTTTTCTTCTGGAGGAATGTAGGCTCAGTCAGATCTGGGAAGATTTTCACCAGGATGGCAAAAAACACACATTTGACAACAAAACCCCTAAATTTAAAAGAAAAGGCGTGAAGGCATTTTCATTGCAAAATGAAAACCCCATCTTCTGACCACTTAAGAACTACTAAGATGTTTTTGTAGGTATTTTCTTTCAGACTTAAACAATCTGGATAGAGAAGATCAGCAGAGTAGATAAAAGTTTTCCAAATTGCACGATGCAGCAAAAGGGCCTTTATAAGCCTTATACCAAATTCTCTCAGGCACAGAAGGTGTACCTCCTCTCAGAGGGAGCAAGGGCATCAGAGGGATGGAGCAGCT
>VZUA01093187.1:0-10774 GCA_013401035.1 Horornis vulcanius
TGGGTTCTGCTTCCTGTTTTAAAGGCTGGCTCTGAATTTTCCACTTAGCTCTTGGATTAAAGGAGTTAAGTGTTGTATTCCAGTTCCTAGTGGTCCATCTCCAGCAGAAGTGACCAATGTTATTTCTTAGTTTGGTGTTCATAGCACTCTCCTAAATAGGAACAAGCTGTGGTGAATGTGAAAATAAAAACTTTGAAGTCTTAGCCCTTATGTAAAAGGGCTCTCTGCAGAAGCAGAGACTGGTCATGATTTGAATCATTCATGATTTGAAACAAAACTGTGTAATCAAGTGTTACTTCGAAATCTATTTCGTGGTTAAGAAACCTATATCTGAACATTTGTTTGTGGAACTGCAGTGTTGCCAGAAACTTCGTTGGTGGACTCAAGTGAACACTTCACATGGAGACATAAAAATAATTGTATGCAGTGAGTGTGAAGAGAGGTAGGCCCGAAGGATCAAACTCTTTCTATTGCTTAGTATTGTTACAAATAATCTTTTTATTTGATCAGAACAGCAGAACTCACCTAATACAAGAGCCACATCTAAGAGAGTAAAATTTCAGGGAGACAGAGCTGTTGGGTGGGATGGTTTTTAGAAGTCAGCAGTTAACCTTCACTTTTTACGTTATACTGAGAAAAAGGTTTAGCCCTGGCTTTGCACCCTAGAACTCTAGTGGTGGAGCCAGTGTCATTCTAGATTTACCCGTTTTTCCCTCTTCTGCTAAATCATGTAGAATCCTAGATTATGGGATTTCTGGAAAGCTGAAATACGTCACATCCTACTAACTCAGTTTTGTATCTTCTAGCTAGGAATGATCACTCCCAAATGGTCCCTTTAAAGAAAGATGTATTTTGTATTTATTTTACATACTAGGAGGATTTCATCTGTTAATAATAATAATAATAATAACTTTTTTTCCTGTGGTTTTATTTTAAATAGGCAATATGAATCTGTGTTATATTCATTTATATAATTAGATTGAAACCGAGACAACTCAAAGGTTTTCAAATTAAACTACTTGTTGTTAGTAGATTCCAGAGACTCGGAGTAGTATGTCTTTAGAGGTGTCTGCCTTGGATAGAAATAAAAATTTGAGTTGGGCACTGAATTTCTTCTTGGCAGCCTTTTCTGATATGACTTTTTGCTGTGTTTTCTGACACTGTATATGATATATTAGTCCCAGTTTGCTCAAACAGATTTTTTTTTTTATATATCCATGGACTGTTCTCTCTTGTCCATAATTTTAAAATACCTTACCTTAGAATCTGGTAAAATTTTTACAGCATTTCTATGAATGCTATTGATTTTCTTAATCAATATATTAGATTTGTATAAGTAAATTGTATTCAAGCCATTTTATGTATATTACGTGTGTGTGTACATATATATATACACATAGATATGTACGTGTGTGCCTACTAATTTGGGAAGGGGTAATGTTAAGAAATTTGCACAAAGGAAATGAGGCTTCTTTGAATGCCAGCTGAGACAGCAGAATCTGCCAGATAATTCTGTGTTCTAGCCAATGTAGCCAGGTAAGTAAAAAAAATAACTTGTTAGTGTAATAAGTTGAATATCAGGATAATGAAAAGGCTTTTACAAGTAATTATACTATGTAATACTATCCTTAGCACAATCAGGCAGGCAGGGGGAGGAAGTTGAAGTTAATGGTTGTTCCTTCCAAGATCTGTCTTCTCTGGATCAACACAGTCTTTTGTAGAAGACACTGTCTACACACCAAGAAGTGCCAACTGTTGAGACTCACTTGTGCTTTTCACTCTTAACCACAAGCAGCTGTCAGTAGCAATGCTTAACTTTCTAACTTCCTGGTCTGCAGTCCTATATGGGGGAAAAAAGCCAAGCCCACCTGATTAGAAAAGTACCAATTCTAGTGGTAACAACTGTTAGATTATTAAATTGTAGATTATTCTGAATGTTGTGAATCAAGCACAACATGATTAAGCAGCATGCACATCTGAAAAAATTGCAGATCTGTACTGCTCAACATCAGTGCTAGGAAATTAATTTTCCTGAAGAAAAAGCTAAGCAAATATGCAGTGCAGTTAGATAAGAATGAGTGCAGATTATTTTTACTGCTAAGAATAATATTTTTATCAAAGCCTCACTGTGTGGTGTATCACATTTGACTTGCTTTGAAATGCAGCAGTTTATGGTTCACCCAATATTTAAATCGGAACTCCGTGAGGGAGTGAACAATTTTTTGACATAACTCTTTCACACAGTTACTAAATCATTGCCCTAAACTGGCAAACTAAACAGAATAATTTAACAGTCTGAGCTGCACAGTACAAAGTGTATGTTGTATTTCCACATTAACATCTTTGAATCATTGTTACCTTTTTTTAGTGAAGTAGAATTTGTCACTGTGGCACACAGTTGCTTCAGAAAGTAGGTATAAAAAGTCTTAATATTGTAGTATCTCAAACGACTACAACCATTCTTCTGCAAATTCCCAAGTGTAACTTTGTGTTATGAAGTTTGTGCCGTTCAAAGGCATGGACTTGCAGTCTTTTTTAAATTACAAAATTGCACCAGGGTCGTTGTTTAGAAACAGGTGAAATAGAAGTACATTTAACATTTGAACATAGAAACCATTGTCACCTTTTTCCTTTGAAAGTGTATCAGGCCATTATAAAAGAAAACTGATAGCTGCATTAGTGATAAAGTACTATAGGAACCTGTCATCTCTGCACTTTGCCTGAGAAGGGATTCTCTTGTGAATATGTATGTGTGGTTTCATGGGAAAGATTAGGATCTCATTAGGATGTAATCTTTAGAAATACTCTAGTTAGGCTTCATAGCTTTCTGCTCTTTTATCCATTATTCCAAAGTCTCTGTAAAAGAAACTGATGCTTCCCTCCCTCCCCCCACTTTTGAAAGGAACTATGATAATGTCTTACCTTCCGTTTTTCCTTTTGTTTGCCAGACTGCTGTCTATTGATAGGTTTCCTTTTTTTTTTTTTTTTTCTAGTCAGTTAATACATTTCAATTGATGTTGTGGCTTTGTCAGCTGCTGTTCCCCAGCCTTGATGGCACAAGTAGACAGATGGATGGGGGAAGGGAAGGGATTGTTTTGTCAGGATGAATTTAGAGCATAAGGGATACATTAAATTGACAGTACTGCCAGCTGAAGTCTTCTGATCACCTGTGTCCTTGCAGGGGATCCCAGTTCCTTATGCTTCTTCTCCAGCTTAGGCCAAACAGTAAGTTCTGTGCTTGCTTACCTTATTTCTTACTACTTTTTTTACGTTGCACCTAGTATATGTAAAGATGTTGAGGTTAACTTAAAGTATTAATTTGGAAGTATTTTCCAGGCACAGCTTACAAGACAAACATAGACCAGTTGGTGGTGGTTGTTGTTACTGGATTTCTTTAATTAGTTATAGCTGTTGGGAGCCCAAAATAAAACTTAGAAGTCTTAGCCCTTATGTAAAAGACAGAGTGGTGAAACTGTTTGTGGCATCTGGGACTATTGATTTACTGCGGCCCATCAGTGTTAGAGGGGTGTGCTGCTACGTCAGCTGGCGCTCTATTGTTTCAGCTGCTGTGGCCTTTGTGTTTGATCCTGTCAGTGCTTGCGTCAGTGATGCATATCATCGCCTGTGTGATGTCAAAGTGTGGGTGTTCGGTTATAGAGCCATAGTTAACCTAATGTGCTGCAGTAAATCCTGAATGCTATTTCCTCCTGGGGATAGCAGTGATTCATCACCGTTCACATTAGACTAATGCTAAGTATAGCAGTGTTCATGAGCCGCAGTATCCAAATAGATTAGTATCAAAGTCATTGCAGCTCTCCAAACTTCGGGCCGGAAAGTGTTTGTTTGCAACCAGACCTGTTTGTGCATCCCCTTTCTTACGTGTAAACTGATTAGCAGGTCAGCTCAAGGAAAATCCTCTGCAAGGACTGGGCCTGAGTAATTCTTTAGCTCTTAATTATGCTAATTAACGTAAAAGCTTTCAGCTAAATGACTGGGATCACACGAGGCGCTGACAGTCGGTAGATAGAGTACAAAGCGGAGCGGGGAGCCCCGCGGGATGGCAGAGGACGTGGCTCTCCGCGGGGCCGCTGCCCCTTGAAGCGGCGGCGCGGGCAGGGCGGGGCGCAGGGCGCGGAGAGGCCGCGGGGCGGAGCGGAGCGGAGCGGAGCGGGCCCGGCCGCGCACNTGCCCGGTTCGGCCGCCGCGGTGAAACACGACACCTGCGGGCGGCGGCCTCCGCGGTTGTGCTGCAGTGGCGGATGGGGGAGAGCTGCAATGGCCGGGGGAAAAAAAAAAATAAAAATATGTGGGGCAGGAGTCGGAGCGCTTCCAGGCCTCTCTGTCGATGGTGCGCTCTCGGAGGGGGGTGGCGGCGGTCCCGGAGACCGCGGTGGCCCCGGAGCCGTGAGGGGAGCAGGACGCCCAGCTCTGGGAGGCCGTAGGAGCCCGGGTGCCGAAGCGCAGGGCCGGGCGCCGAGTGCCCCGGAAGAGCATTCCGTGCCACGGCGCTGGGAATCCGGTGTATGCACCTTTGCCGGGGCTTTTACCAGCCACGTATAATGGAGCGATGCTTCATGGTTGAAATAAAAAAGAAATGGTGTATCTGTTGGGCGAGCGGTGGCGGTATCCTCAGGTTTTCAGGTGTTGCTATATTTAGATCAGCTTGTCACGATCCTAGCGATGATGCAGCACTGGTAATTTTGCTGCATGATTATGGTGGCTGTAATGAGCATAATGAGGTTTTTATAGTCTGCTCAAATAGACACGTTGGAGAGGCTCACCAGCTATTGCTAGGGGAAGGAGGTATTCCTCCCGTTGGTGGGAATTTAGGACAGTAATAAATTGAGAGTGTGGTGAAACATCTGTTTCTTGGGTTCAGTTCCATTAAATAAACCCTTGGTGAGATTGATGAGACATTTTTCATTAACAGAGTAACAGAGGTATGTGTTTGTTTCCACTCCCACAATGTTTCTTTTCCACTTATTGTGTAAGAGAACTTATATATCTGAAAATGTATCAAAGATTTGAGACCTCCCCTTACCAACAATCAAGTCATCAACATTCATTATACGGTGATTTGGATGAAATCAATTCTATTTATGTGCAATATGGAAAATTATATGTTCCCATAACATGAATTCCTGATGCTGTTGTTTGCTGATACTTTATAACTCCTCTAACCTCATGGTAAAACAACTGCTTTTGTCATGCAGCAGTCCAGCCAATACCTAAAAATGTGAAAATTCCACTTACAATGTATTACACCACAGGAGAGCTGAGATCTTCACATTAACAAAGAAAATATACATGTTTTTATAGCATATTAGCATTTTATCTTCAGATAAAATTTTGCAGGTTGTAATATGCTTCCTATCAAGAAATCAGTAATCTTGCTGTAGAACACAATGTTCATTAAAAATACCTGTGAAGTCTGCCAGCTTTTTGTCCCATGCTTATCATTTTCTTGGATGTCCATCTAGAAATTTCATTTCACAGCCACTTGGAAGTCTAATCAGAAGTAAATTAGAATTCTTGAATGTTCAAATATGTTTTCATTAATTCTGGTACTTTAAAGCACAAAAGATGGGATGTAAATTTTGAAACTACTGATTTGACACTATTCTAATACTGCAATACTTTTTCAGGTTCTTGCATTCAGTTTATGCCTTTATTTTTGTGACTGCTAGATTATGGTATACTGAAAATGGCTTTGTGGATCAACCTTTGTACTGGATGGGAGATAACTGCTCTGTGTTTGTTAGCGAGATTAAAGTGTTAAATACATAAGCCTTAAAAAGGTTGTTAAACAATATTCTCTAGATGCTTAAAGCAAAACAAAACAAAAAAGCCAAACACAGATAATCACCAGTTCTCAGAGAAAAGGCCTGCTTATGTGAGTTTCGTCATCCCCCAAGGACATTGTGTTCTGTAAGAAGTTCAAGTAAACGTGCTCTTAATTTTCCATTTACTTGAAACTTACATAGTTTAAAATTGTGAGTTTAATGGAAGTGTCAGTGTTTTGTACTCATTATAGAAAAACTGCAGGTAAGCAATGCAAGATACAAGTTGTATAAAATACACCTTCTTATGTAAGGATTTAAACCATTATTTATTTCAATGGCAGCTTAAGATAAAAGTAAATCCATTACTTTCAACCTTTTTGAATCTATTGTAGTAAGGTAATGCACTATTTGAAGTTTCTCTTGCTGATTTTTGCTTCACTTTCATTTCTTTTTAGCAGTTCATACTCAGGAGAAACTTTTGCTGAAACATTTTTGAGTTTCATATGAGCAAAAACACTGGAAGAATGTTCAGTTCTCAATTTATCGCTTGCTGTAGTCTTTATATTCTTTACTGTTGCACAGTTGAGTGAATAATTCATTAAAGACCTTGTTCTTAAAAAGTCTTTTTACCCCCTGCCCCTTTTGTTGGTTACCATTTGTTTTATAATAAAGCTGTGATTCTTTTTAGGTAACATGTTTGCAAACTTCTGTGTCTTATTCTAAAGAAATTCCTGTAATACGTGCAATCAAGTTAGATTGCATGCTGCTTTTCTAAGGAGTGCTTTTCATTCCTTTTCCCTGCTCTTGGCTTTCAGACAGAGGTACCTTTATTTTTCTGCTAAGTCCATATGTATCAGAATGAGGTATGCTAATCTTATTTACTGTACTTTGCATTTACTTAGTACTTTCCATTTGCAGATCCTAACAGTTCTAAAAAACATTAAGGTGGAGCTACGAATGCCCTTTCAGAAATATTACTGGAACTGCACTAAGTTGGATTGGTACTTTTGGTAGCTTCTATATACTGAATTGGAAATTTGCAGAATGCAGCCTACAGTGTCTGAATCCCAACCTTCTGTCTTGCCACAGAACTTGTTCAAATTATATTGTGTTTCAGTATTTCTTTCATTATTAAACTCCAGCGTTTGTTCCCTTGTGTATTTGAAACACAGTAAAGTAAGGAGGTCCCTCCTGAGCCTGTACCAATGCTTGCTCTGGTAGAAGCCAGTATCAAATACTAAAGGGCATAAGGATAGAGCAGGCACACAGAAGAAACTTCCTTGTTAATGAAACAAAAATAGTTCTTATATTTTTTACAGCTTTTAATGGGTTACTTCTCCCAAACTGAATCTCATCTTTTGTTTCTACACTGTTCTTAAAGTAAGGAGTTACGCAATTTCGCTGTGCTTTTTATGAGAAATTCGCTTACCTGCTTTAAAATTTACCTGGTGAATTAGTTAACTATCTCTGGTTCTGGCAAATGAGAAACTATAAATTATCTATCTTTCCATTTTTAGGTGTTTTTTAAATAGATCTTTTACTGTTTCCCTGCTGCCAGCCCTTTTATTCATCTTCTGGTGGAAGAATCCTGGTCTCTTGAATCTTTCACGATAAACAGGTGCAAAGCCACCTTTTTTTCTCCTTTTCAAGTCCTGTGTTTTCTTTTTGAAAGATGGAGTCAAACATATTGCTCAAGGATTAGAGGTACAGCCTGAATTTATACCACAGTGTAATGATGTTTTCTGCTTGTTCCCTGTTCTGTTAGCAATGATTTTTTAATGTTCTCTTTCTTTCTGCAAATGCCAGTAAGCAACACTTGACTGGTATTTCTTTAGAAATCCATGTAGTAGCTGCATTGTATGTTTGTTTACATCTGATTTATGGCTTACGCTGTAAAGAAACACTTCTGATTTTATCCAGGTGCATCACTTTGCACTTAGCAACATTATTCCTTCTGGGTTTTTGTCATCTGATAAGCGAGTACTGTGAGATCCTTTACAGCACTCTGAGAACGTAGCAACAATTTATCACCTTGCTGTTCATTTTCTTTTCTGGAAACTTTGTTTAATACACAGGACAGGTTCTTTGGGTGCCTGTGGGACTCTTTTTTTGGTCACTCAAAGAACTTCAAAAGCTGGTCATTTACTTCTCTTAGCTTCCTGTTCTCCAATCAGTTAGTAAATGGAAAGACCTTTTCCCCTTTTAACCAAAGGCAGCAATACTTCTTTAAGAGTCTGTGAGAGACATTGTCAAAAGCTTTTTGAAAATCCAAGTATGTTACAGCATCTCAGCTCTTTGAAGGTACCTGATTTTCTAGGCTATACTTCATCTACAAATGCCACCTTAACACATTCTCATTGTCATATTTATCTAAGTGTGTGTGTAAACTCTTTTCTTTATTGTTTGCATGGTACAAGGATCACCATGGTGTCCTGACTTTTCCTGTTAGTTGGAGCAGCCTAACTAGTTGGTAATACCATGGCTTTTCCCTGAGACCTTGTGTATCATTTGCCACCTCCCACTTCTGTGGTACTGATACTACTTTAGTTGATAAGACCATAGTGAAAAACAGCCATTTTGTAAGTAATTTTCTTTGTAACTCTTAACTGAGTATACTATCTGGTTTTAGCAGTTTGTTTCAAATATTTTTGTTTGTTTCTGTTTTATAGTCTCTTCTGTTGTCTTTTCATCTTGGGGCATTACTTTAGATTTGTCTTCTGTTGAGTTTTGACATGAGCTCTTCTGTGAGCTTATTGACAGAGATGGGAGAAATATTTGCTAGGGGTTTTTTTTGGTTTTTTTTTTGTTTCTGGTTTTCTTCAACTGTGTTGTAGATTTCAAAGAGTGCCCTTTGCTATAATTTTATCTGTACAGTTCATTGCCTTTGTTTATCCATGTTATCTTGTATATTTTTCACAAAGGCATTGCAGTTCAGTATGTTCTTTCAGCTTTCTCAAATTATTGAATGGTGCTGTACTGAATATTTCTGTAACCCACTTAGGTCCTGCTCAGGTTCCAATGATGTCCCCAAATGGTTCAGTGCCTACTATTTATGTGCCTCCTGGATATGCCCCACAGGTATGTCACTTCACTTGCTTCTTATTTTATTTCTTTTCATGCAAATTTTGGAACTGGAACCATAATCACTAATTCAGTAAGATAATTAGTTAGGTTTCAGTCATTGTGATCAAGCACGGAGATAAGAGATGTCTTTCAGTATTTCTGAGATGGGAGACTTCTCATGCTGTGTCTTTGCCTGTTCAGTTATATATTAACTATGTACATGACAGTAGCAAGCACAGTTCCTTGCTGAGTTCAGAATCTTAATGTACTAGATGCCTTCTGAATATAAAATGCAATCGTGACCCAAATATCTGCTTGTGCAGAGCTTGTACTCATTCCTGTGTTAGTGGATGTTTTCTCTAGGCAGCAATATATATAGAGTATACATAATATAATTTATACATGTACATAGTTCATGTCTGGGAAGTTCTCTGCAGATAAGGTGAAAAGGTCAGTTGAAAAAGTACAGCAAACAACATGGAAAAAATATCAGCTGTCCATTGGGACTAAGTTAGCACATAATAAGTGTTTCTACCACTTATCTTAAAATGGGGCTGTCATTTTTTCCCTGCTGTGTGATTCCTAATTTAGATGCCTGTAAATTAAATGTGAGCTGGATAACCTGGACATCCTTTAAAGTAGATTAAAAGGATGATTTCTCTTGGCTATTTTTGACATGTGAATTATAATGAGATGTGTGGCCTTTTAGATGGTGCCTCTTTCTTTCCCTCACCTGTAGAACAAGTTTAGGGCTTAGTAGGTCAGATCTGGAAGTTAGAGCAGTTGAATGCCACTCCCCATGATGTAAGTTTCTCTCTCAAGACATTCTGTTGTTGTGACCAGTCCACATCTGACTTAGTGTGCATCCAATGGTGTACACTGAGAAGGGACTACAATGCATAAAATACAAGAAAAAAGCCCACAGTGTCAGCAGATGTTGGACAATTTATCTGAACAACATTTTAAAAATTGTCCTCAAAAGAAAAGGCTGTTAGGGAAGACAGACTACTATGATTTTATCTTTCATCTCTTGGAAGCTGGCTGATAAGTTGATTCTATGCATCCTTTGTAGCTAAGTTCCCAAGCCGGCAGAAGAAAAATTACTTATAAATAATCACTAAAAGTCCATATATCTTCAGATCGTAGTAAAAAGCCCTGATTCCTACTAGAATTCATTTTTAAAGAACTGAAAGAAGTTTAGAGCTAAATGAAAAACATATTTTTTGCTATATTTCTTATCTGTTTTCAGTTGATGAAGTGCATATTTTTAAAAGTTGTATAACATGTGCCAATCTGAAAAATATTTTTAATTAGTTTATCCTTCCTTTGAGGACAGTTTGAATCAAAGATGGCGAAGAGCTGGGCTTTGCTGAGGCCCATTCATTAGCCTTTCACTGGAGTTTGTTAGTCCAAGCAGGTGTGTTTTGGCACTGCTCTCTGACCTTTGAACTGAAGGTGCCTCACATCTATCCAGTTCAGAGTGCAGGTGAATGCTCATCTGCTGTTTTCATCTGAGTAGAAGTACCATAGTCCAGGACAAGCTGTAGTGTGTAAGCCTTCTGAAGTGTTTATTACTGACAAAACATACCAGACTTTGAGGTTTATGATGGGAGTTCCTCTTACAAGCCAGAAGATTTTATAGTAGTCTTGCAAAACAGGAAAGTCTAACATTATCGAGCTAAGAGTTTTCCCAGACTTACTGCAGTCCTAGCAAACTTCTCTGGTTTCTTCAGGTATAGTATATTTTTAAAGGTCAGCAGCTGCAGCTATATTTTGAGTTGAATAGGAAATCAGCTTAAATGTCCTAAGCTGTCAGCCTGGAAGAACTTCAACATAACCATCTTTTGTCTCTCCATTTTCATTTAGTTCTATTATGCCTCTGCTTGCTTCAGTTCCTGTTTGGCAGTGATACAGTGTACTGTGACAGC
>VZUA01093205.1:5635-8135 GCA_013401035.1 Horornis vulcanius
AGTTTTTAATTTAACACCCCATTAAGATGAGGTGAGAGGATTCACACCTCTGTCAGCACTATTGTTTCAAGTCCATCTCCATCTATGTGCAGAGTCAACAAGACACCATCCACTCGATTTACAGTGCTGACACCTTGGAAGAGTGGGCCACTGCTTCTCTTCCCCCATGCACATACCATGAAAACACAGGTGTGCAAGTGGGTGGATTTGTTAATGGCAAGTTAACACTCACTAGCATGCTGTAAATACTGAATGAATACAACAATGCTATTTTTGTTAGTTGGACACATTTCTGAAGAGTGAAATTCAGCTTTTTACTACATATTTAAGTAAAGAAAGATATCTTAACTTAAAGACAACAGGGGTTTTTTTGAAACTAAGAGCAGAAAGTCCAAAATTTTACCAGAGGGAAATGCATATAAAATTAAATTCCTCCCAGATGTGAATTCGTACTCATGGATTTCTGGTTGTTTCACTCTGCCATTAAACCATTCCAGTTTGCAGGTGGAAGAAAGCATTCAACATACCAAAGAGCAGCCTCTGAAACTTCAGGGCAGACCCAAAGCTTCCACATACCCTCAGGTCCTTGCCAATGAGGGGGGTTCTGTGAGACATAGAACAATGTCAGCTCTCACAGCAACCCACATGAGCTGGGGATACCCAGCACCTATCCCAGCTAGGCATGCAGGCAGGGCTCTTCCACACTACAGACAAAACCCTACTCCATTTCTGACACTGGCAGGGAGAGAAATAGCCATAATTAGTTGCCTTCAGCCTAATAAGGCTTTTCAGTGTGGAAAGGAGAATAGAAAGTTGCACATCCACTATGCAAAATGAAATCCTGCCAAGCACAGGTTCCTGGGGCATCAGTGGGTGCAGAGCCCAGCGGTCCCACTCTCACAGGTATTTTCCAGTGTCCATTCTGGGGGAAAGACCCAAAACATCCTACCCTCAAAATACAGCAGCAGCCCTGTGGAATGGTGCCAGAGAGCCCAGAGAAGGGGCCTACCCCTCCCTGTTCCTGCAGCTCCATTCACCTGCTCCACAATGGACCAGGAGAATTTTGTCTTCTGCATAACATGAGAAATTTGTCTCCTATACTAATTTTGCCCCTTTCCAATGCAGAAACTTCAGAGCCTTAGCACAGGTGATGGCTTTATTCAGAAAAATGGTAGATCTTGCTTCCATTCCTGGAAAAGGAAAATCTTCATTGTTGAGTAGCTTGTTACTGAATCAGGCATTTATTGTATGTACAGATTACATAAACAAGAAGGTCAATTTTGTTTCAAATATATATGAATATGGTTCTGGGACTGAATTAACTACTGATTGAAAAGTTATACATTTTCAGCTAGCTAATCATATTTTATTTCACTGCATACAGACAGAAGTGCAATGAAATTAGCTGTTTGTTTGTACATTCTGGAAAATGTTTTAACTTCAAGACTATAGAGAAAAAGACAGGAAAAAATTAATGTATTTTCAGGTGAAATTGCCAGGGTAAAAGTAAGCAGGTGATAACTGAGCACAACTCAACAGACACTGAGTTGATTTCTCCTGATTTTTGACCATGCTTTTCCTTTCCACAAAATGTGCTCACCCTTCCTCCATCATGAATTTAAAGTTTTTAAGCATAGCTTAGTGTATCATGGCATAAAAACAATCCCAGAGAGCCACTGTTGCATTTGGCTACCCAGTACTGAAATACAAAATGCTTTGTCAAGCTTTTCTCACACCAGCTGGTAAAAATACACACAGTAACAGTACTACTTCAATGTAGAGAAGTTATTTCACATAATTTTGGTCAAAATGCACATTACCCTGTCATATTTATCTATGCCCATTGAATTCTTCTTCAAGACAGGTGCTCAGTATATGTACTGAAAACACCCCATTAATCCAGAGCTACTGATTTTAAAGACAGCCAGAGCTGCAAAAGGGTATCCAGGATTATGAAACATTTGTCTGTGGGAGAGGGGAGGATAGTGGTACTTCCACAATGCCTTATTGTTCTATCATATCTAATCCTCAGTACTAGTGCCCATAATGATTCCCAACTGGTAGATGAACTACTTTGAACATCCCTGAAGCAGAATTGCTACCCACTAATGTATCAGCTAAATGTTAGAAGACTCCTAACTCCCCCATCTGTGTTTTACCTCCCCAGAGGGTAAATACATTGAGCAGTGATTCCCTTGCCTGGCGCACACTTTCTAAACCTTACTGGCAATGGTTGTGATTTCCAGTCCAAGCAGCTTTGCAGTCAAAATCACCAGTTTTATGTGCTGCAGGGAACTAAACACCTACCTTATTAAAATACTGCCCTCAAAACACACTGCAGTTATGTATTGCCACTGTAATTGTTACCAGTGTAGTGCTGATAACATTATGGATTACAGCTAATATCAGGCTATTGAATTAGGATGTGACTACCTTTTATAGTTAACTGTAGGAAATTTATTAGAATTTGGATTTTTTAAATTTTTAGGAGTAAGGTCTG
>VZUA01093205.1:13135-22939 GCA_013401035.1 Horornis vulcanius
TTCCCCTATGCCCTATTAATTAGATGTGAATTAGAAGCTCATAGTCTAGCTAGATGTTATCTTGCAAGGTATTTAAAGTACAAGCTGCAGCCTCCTGCCCACTGCTTGCCTCCTTACCAGTGGCTCCCTTCCTGGAACTGAGTTTCTAGGCATGAGGAGTCACTGCCTTCTAAGGCACTGGCTTCAAAAGAGCTTTCTAATAGTTTATTAAAGCAGCTCTAAGTCTTTTTTTTTCCTCTCCATTTTGGTAAAATATTTATTCTTTCTTTAAAGAGCAGTTTGATAGATGTAATCATCTAAAGAATGTCCTGCCAGTTTTAAGTTAGTCACAGATACAGCTGTGCAGATCATGTTTCCTGTCAATACCAGAAACTTGTCAACCCCCTTCTCTTACCAGATCTTCCCTCTTCAGCTGTGCCCCATTCAGGCATTCTTGTCTTTGTCTGCTAGCACCTTCCCAGGCCCTTTCCTTTCTTATCTACTCATCAGACAGACATTTTTACTCCCCCCTTAGCTTCTTCCCTCTTGACTTCTGCAGCCATCTTCCGTGCAACCTACTTTCCACAGAAACCTGCCCAACTTGAACACAGGATTATCACCCTCACCTCTAAATCCCCTGTAATGCTTACAAAAAAACTAGGTAACTAGTGGATGAGCTAAAATGCAGAACATCAAAAACTTTATGCAGTGCAGGATCTGGATAATGCTATAGGAAGACACTCGAGCAAAGGTGGTTTCCTCTCATGTGCAGGAATAATGACCTTGTGAATGCTGCAGAAAAGATATAAAATTACAGCATTGGGTCTCTGGTCTTTAATGAAGTCAATTTAACTCCAGAGATAGGAAGATTCTTCTGCACAGATGCTCCTATACCTACTGCTGCTGTTAAAATTAATAAAAATATTGCTGCTGATAACCGTAGGGGAAGGGTTTCACTTTTATTTTAACTGTGAATTAAATTTCTGTCCTGTTTATATTATGCTTGGCTTTGAGGCTTGACCTGTCAAACATCTTATTTTGTATATTTTGCAGATACAGGGGTAGAAAGTAAAATGTGTCCATCTTGTTTCTAGAAAACAGTCTCTGGGTCAATTCTATTTAATTCTGCTCATACAAACTCTTCCACTAAGGGTGCAGAGTGGGGCTTTCCTACAAAGCAACCACAAATTTAGTAAATTAGCCAGGTTGTATTCTGACATCTGTCAGAATACAGATCACCACCTTGTCTTTAATGAGACCAGCTTTGGAGAAAGACACTATTCAAGATGAAAGACAATCTCAGTTTGCTTCATTATTTCTAACTGGCTCAACAGCACAATACAATGCAAAGCCAGTTCACATATTTGTTTATAAGTATGATTTCCCTAAGATTATGATATGATTTTTAATATAAAATACTGGGGTTTGTATGCACTAAAATGATGCCATTTAAGAACGGCAAGATTTTTTTAAGAAAAACAATGCATTATAGTAATTTGCTTATTAAATGCCTACAATCAGATACTGCATTCTACAGGCAAAGGATTTCTACAAAAGTACCCAGTTTCTAGCTATGTAGCTGTGATTTGCACATTTAAAATGATAAATTTAAGCCCATCAATAGTAAATCAATTGCAGGTATAAAAGATAAAACTGAAATAATTCATCATATGGTTATAGGAAAACACAAAGAGTGGATGTAATGGGTCATTTTGACTTTAAATTGAAGCCTGTTGCTAGGTTTTTCAAGGACAATTCACTTTACAAACCTTTAATGTATATACAAAAATCATCCATCAGCACATCTGATCCAAATATACTAATGATTTTTATTGGTCAGATCTTGAAAGTGAGGTTTATTTTTATGGAGTATGCATTAATTAACCCAACATGTACTATCTTCCAGTATATCTAGCCAAGTACTTTCATTTAAACATGTTTATTGTGAAATGTTTGCATTCCCAACATTTGTGGCCCACACACAGACTATTTCATACTTCACTTCTGAGCAGTTACAAAAGTTAAAAGGAGTTATTGTTTTTGATTAATGCATTTTTGGGGACTTTTTTTTAAATGTTCCAAAACTATGCTCTGAAGACATTCCTCTACATGAAAACATTGAAATGTATTTATCTTGAAAATAGAGTATTAAGTGAAAATGAGTGGGATTCACTTTAGATCATTTCAACTTTTGCATGGAAAGTGAACATTATGAACTTTTGTATATCATTTGACTGAACTTATGCAGAATATTAATTGACCAATTTGATAGAACCATCAATCATAAAAAGAAAAGCCATGTACACAGATACATGGAGCGGTGCATTACAGATGGGAGTTCTAAGGCTGTGGCTGTCATCTTTTGATTAAGAAAAGGAAATGATTTCACTAAAAAGATATTCCCTCTTGTGTTGTTTTGTTTTAACTGAGTTTGTACTTTCCACCGAACTGGACATATTTATTGAGACTCATAAGTTACTTCACGGTTACCAACATCACTGTAATCTCAACAAACTATCTTTTTTCTTGCCAATTATCTAAATATCATAACTATAAAATATCTTAAAACATTCTCCATAGTGTAAACATCTTAGCTACAAAGCTTTAAGTGTAAACAGTATGATGCATCAGAATGATTTTAAGCGATGTTATAAAAACTGCTCTTAAAAACTAAACAAAAATGTAAAGCTTCCATCTGTTTTATGATTTTTCCACTGTAGAACTACTGCTGTGTGCCAGTTTACTGAACCATGGCTTGCTAAAGAGATTGCTGGGGTCACAGATTGAAAAAACAAAAAGCAAGTCTTTAATGGTTGATTTTTTCTCAAGTCTCCTTGATACAGTTCAAACAGAATTAAGTGCATGGCAGCAGAAAACACAGAACATAAAAATGCTCATGTCGCCTGTTGCAAAGGGGATCCTTCACTTCACAGAAAGATTAACATTTTGCAAAAGATGTCATTTAAGCAATTATCTGAAGTTCTTTTGTGACTGTGTACCTATGCTGTCACCACCAAACAGCTGGTATGCTGTGAGGCTTTGCTCTGCCTATGTACACAGTTAAATACAGACTGTGGGTCTGCATCAAAGCAGGGAAGGCGCCCACACAGGCTTGCTCTGTATGAATCTTTACCCCAAAAGAAGAGAATAGTTCTGGACACTCTTTTCTCTGAAAACTGAGAGAAGAGAAAGCCACACAGGGGGCAAAAACAAATCAACGCAGAACAGCATATTTAAGAATTTAAACAAAGCAAGTGAGGTACCCACCTAACTACCCAGTGCATAGCTAGACTTTGCATTCTTCTAAAGGCCACAAAGCTTTTATGAAATCAGTTTACGTCATCCAGGAAAAACTGAAGGACTTATCTACAGCAAATTACTTCAGCACACGCTTAACTATGAGCATTTGAATAACTTCACTGCAGCTTCAAGACCATCCTTCCACACATTTATGCACTATGCTGAAATATGTTTCCAAAATAAACCTCGCTCACTTTAGTCAGTCTTTCCACATGAACGTGGCCAAACTGCACAACTGCAATGTGGTAGCAGTGTTTGGGTTGGATTCTCCCAAACTGTGAGAAATATAGGTCAAGCAGGCTGCCACCTTATTACTTTATCTGTCAATTATCCAGAAATAACATGAGTATTAGAGGTCATTTCTAATTTAATATTTGCTAGAGTGCAATCATCAGAGCTTAGAGCCCCTCCTTGCTTCTGGGACCTTGTCACCTGCTGCTTCTTGGGCAACAAGTTTGTATCCTCAGTGGAACAAACATGAGGACCCTGGCTGCCTGTCACCAGTTTCTTCCAGGAGAAGCTCTGGTGAGAATGCACCTCCACTGAGGCATCTACAGACAGACAGTCTGAGCTCATACCCTCCTACCTCCTCTACATGCACAACTACCACCTAGTGCAGAAGTTCATGTCTGACACGGAAAAGACTCAGAAAATAAACCCTTCAAAGGCAGCAATCTTTTTAGCTGTCTATTGGTCTACAAATTCTCCATCTTCCCCTCCATGTGTAGGGGAAGAAAAGCAAGCAATCTGTCATCACACGGAGGGACTCTGTCTCTACCCCCTGGTGTGACTCCTGCACCACATAGAGATCTGGCACACAGCTTTAATGACACTTCCTAAATGAATCCAGACAAATCAATGGGTAAACTGTGTTACCCTTACCCCTACAAGAAATGCAGTTCTTGTCATGAGAACAAGTGACAGGATCAAAGCTCCACTAAAAGATGCAGTACTTTGTCACAGAACTGCACCAGTGCCCTTCCCATTCGAGTCTAGGACTTCCTTTTAGGGTTGTCTACTTGCACAGGATAAAATCTGGTAATCCTTACTCATGCAAATATTAACCACCATTAGGAAGGTTTTACTTTCGATGTTGTGAAGTGAAATCCTTGTGTATGTCTGTGCTGCAGTCCCTGGGGCACTGCACTTCCTGCAAGCTTTGAACTGGCTTGTTCAGATGCCAAAAAGCTTTCTAAGAAACTGGAGAGCCAGCACAGTGGTACTGCACTGTGAGCCTTCCAAAGGGCAACGTCTGCAAGGGTGGCAGCAGCTCCAGTGCAAACATAACCCACACAGTCAAAGACTAAACATCCTCCTTCATATCCATATTCTCCTCTGCCACCAAGTAGCCCAATAAAAAACACCTGAAGTCACAAGTATTAGGTCTCCTTCCCTTAAAGAATATTATTTGAGGATGGAAAAGAAAAAGGCCTTCTACCCACCATACCAGCTGTTTAACAACTGTCAGGAAAAAGGATGTTTGTCAATTGCACAGATATATTTTAGCTATTATGTAACAACTCATCGCATCCATGATTTTTCTATGTCTGCAACAGAAAATAGCCCCTTTCACGTCATTTTCAGGGATTCAATAGGAATACAGATATATTTAGATATATTTAGATATTTGAGATTCTCCCACCTTTCTAGGAAATATTTGAATCAATTCAAGAACCGATCACATTGTATGAACAATGTGTCTTACCTGCAGCCAGAGCAGAGAAGTCTAGTAGTCTGTGCACATGTCTAGGGAGAGGGGACAGACATCAACACACTCTGGGGCTCAGGAGAGATCCTTTAACCTCTTTGCCTCGGTTTCTCCATCTGCAAAACAGGGTAAAAATGAGACCTGAGTAAATATCATAAAACATTGTAATTCAAAGTAAAATTTTGAGTTAACAGCATTAGAAACACGTAACTACTTTCTGTTTTTGTCTGTCTGCAAAATTTGGAGCATATGTGCTGTACCAATATTAGCATGTCTTCACAGTCAACATCTAGAATGAATGCTTAAATATTCATTGACTTCAAATTTCAAATTGAAGTTTGAATTGACATTCATTCTGTAGATGTAACAGCATCAACCATTAATCAGGGAATAGAAATAATACCACTCAATTTATATAATCTACATACTGTGGTCAAAATGTATACTTCTAGATATATAATCTCAAAATTTTAAAGTATTAGCTGCTTAAGTAGATCATGTGGTACGTCCCCTCCCTCTTCTAACTGGCTGATTTATGTAACTGAGCAACCAAACAAAAATTCTGAGATGTATGTTCAGCTGCAACAATTTACATTGTGTATTGAATCAAGTAAATACGTAACTCATGCAATCAGGGAACAGAAGAAATAACATGATTTAGGTAACCAGCTATGACTATAAATTTATAAATAATCTAAACAAAAAACTCTAGGAATAAAGATTTTTAAAATGCATTACTCACTGAAGAGTTCTGTAAGTAACTACTGAATAAATACTTTCCACATTCACAAGAAAAGAAAAAATCCAAAATGTACCTAAGGAGTCACTGTGATTTGTTTGTTCAGATCTACCTACCCGGTTATTCTTCCCTCCCTTCCTCCCCCTTAAACTACACCTATATAAATGGAAATTCAAAGCCTATAGTTTCTAATGCACTGTCTTTGTGGATTAGTTAATTTTTAGGCAAGTTACAGGAGTATCTAATGCAAACATTTACATTTACTAAAAGGGGGAAAAAAGAAATATGAAGTTACCAAAATCATTATAGTCATTATTTGAACAGAGCATTTCAACCCTGCTGAATGCTTGCATTCTTTCAGCTCTGTCCTTCTGGTATCTTTTCCAGCCCTTTTTTTAAACTACATTCATACAGATACCATTGTCCAGCACAACAGTCACTAAGTGCATTTCTTCCCTGTGGTTGCTTTGTGTTGCCCCAAAATTTTGCACTTGCCAAATAATATCCTGCTTTTCTCAACTTCTTGGTTACTGTGCAGGTTTTAGAAGTTTTAACCTTCCGGGAAATTCACCACGGTAAAGAATGAGAAAAGGAAGGAGGAAATACAATTTAAATGAGCTTGTGTCTTCTACTTAAGCTCCAAGAGAGATATTCACATTTTGGAAATGCAATCTCCAGATAAAGATAAAAACTCCCATGCTATGTCTCTGTAAACCAGAACACAACTGGCACTGAGCAAGTTCAGTCCTGTCTGCTGATGGGAACAGCACGGATGAATCTGGCCAGTCCACTTGGACTTCCCTTTCTGAAACCAGTAATAAAGTTTGAGAGGGGTTATTTTTAAAGCAGCTCTTAGAAGGTTCCAGCTCACTACTGTCAGCTTCAGATCTCAAATGCAATTTGATTTATAATTACATTTTAAAAACTAGCATTAAAATAACATTAGAGGGGTCATAATCTGAACTTTTTAATAGTTAGGCACGTAGCATACATTTAGAAATGGATCTCCAACAGGATTCATCTGGAACATATTCTGGCTGGAATTCCTTCCTTCAACCATTTCAAGTACACTGCTGAAGCTGGTGTGCCATGAGGCCGTGGTGGAGCCCTGAATTTCAGCATTGCTTCAAATGGAAATGGACTGAAATATGAAGCTGAACATTCGCCAGTCAAAATCTTTTCTTGAAGTAAAGTCAGGCCCACGTTTGTAAACACCAATGGGTGAGAAAGTGCTGGAGAATCTGGAATTAGGCCTCTGCACTGAAAATACATGTGCTACATCCCTTGAAAAATCCAGTTGGCTCCATTGCNGAGTTTCTTGGCCTCTGTGGCACAGAATGATTTGAGGGCATTGACCACCTTGAGTAGCTCCTAGAGATCAAGTTCTGCTCGTGCCTGCCAAAACACATGTGCAGTGACAAAGCAGCATTTCCAGCAACTGTTCCTACCTGTCCTCCCAGCTGTGCAAACAACTCACACAGGCATTCAGGGATCCTGTGCTTGCACCTCCTGAGCACGAGATGGGCTTCAGATGGGCCACAGGCTCCTTGCAAGTTTTGCCTGGTTTGCCAAGTCCAACCTTCTGATAAAACTTTCCAACTAATCAGCTCTGCACTGGTACCTAACTACAACTTCAGAGGCAAAAGGCAGGCAAGGAATTCAGCTTCTGAACACTAGTGCTGAAGTTAAATGAGCTAGTAAAAAAAAAAAAAGCCTGTGCCTTAAAACCAAGTTTGAAATTTTATAGGCTTTTACTCCATAATTTGTACTTGAGCCTTCTGTTATTTTTAAACAAATCTAATTTCTTACAGCTGTGAAATTTACATTTTAAGAGTGTCTAGTGGCCATGTGCATTAATTACTTTATTGTAATATTTTAATGAGTTTGGGGTTCAACTCTGAAAGAATCCTTCTGAATCCCTGCTTCCCCACAGAATTTCACTAGAACCTGATTCAATCACAACTTCACACACCCCGGCCCAAACCCTGATGGACTTGCACAATATTTTCAGTTGCTTTATGAAATTACTGAACTTTAAAACTGGGTCCAGATTTTAGGACTTCTCACCAAACTAGCATTTCTGTGATTCAGGAGCAGAGCTAGGCTTTGAGGAAGTTTGTATTTAGAGCTGAGCCTGCTGGCTGAGCCTTACCTCAATGAAAGGAGGCAGCAAATGCAAAGTTCAGCTGTGACAGTTAGCACTTGGGCCAGTCTTGCTCAAAATGACACACAATGATGCGATTGTTTCCATCTCAGCATGTATGACATAAAAAACACACAGGGCTAAAATATTAACCTCCCTAAGGAGCATCCAAATTCACCAGGGCAGATTGAAATGCTCTACTGGAAGATTTCCACCTTTGTAAAAAAACTGAAAAGTACTGCAGTATCCATACTCCTGCCATGATATGGATCCATCCTTTATGGATTTTGGTGGTTTGTGTCTAACTAAATTATTTCTTCTTCATCTATGAGTGTGCATAAGCAGTGGTGGGACAGAAGTAAAATAACCTGTTTTTTTCAGGCAGTTTTCCATAAGGATTTAGTACCTGTCTTAGCACTGCTGCAGGTGCAAGTGCTCATCCCGTGACTGAGGCAGAAACCTGCAGACCATCAAGGACCTCTAGAATTTGAACTGAAGAGATAAAACTTCTTACAACATCCAGTGCACTTTAATTCTCCATGGATAAGCTAAAGATGCAAATCCATAATGCACTGAACAATGGGTTCAAGTACAAATACAGATAAATGCAGGGAAAGTGGGACTGACTGTGTTTAGTTGATTGTGATAACAGTAAGAGGTTCAGCAGCTGTCAAGTGCCACCACACACGCTGCACCCACAGAGTCATGCTTGGAAATCTGACCATTTTTGTCCCCAACTCTCACCTCTCTCGGCTAGGCCAAATGGAGAATTACAACTTCAGTGAGCTACCCAGCTTTTTAAAAAGCATGTTTTTAAACCACTTACAATAAGAGCAACAGTTATTATTCAGTACATGCTTTTTATCAGATTGAAGATAAACTTTATTATAACTGGTGGAGATGGTATCAATGATTTGTGGTCTATGTGAATTCTGTAATGAGAAATGGTAATCTGTCTTGGGGCAAACAATATTGTTCTGTTTACTATGCAATTAGCAATATTAAGTCAAGATTCTATAACTGATAGCTGAAAATAGGGGTGGTAGGAAGAAACTGGAAGCACTGGGAGCTGTCACAGGACAATTATCTGAGGTCTATAAATTATTTACGGTACTTTAGCCTGACATTCCCTCTCATCCTCCAAAAATCTTCCTCAGTGCTCCAGAGATGTTCACTGTAAAAGTATCGAGACTGTCAGCAGTTTGGGGCAAAGCCAGAATCTCTCCTTGTTGTGAATACTGAACATACAATATAGTGCAAGAGCTTCATTTTCAGAAAAGCAGGAATAAAATAACAAAAAATCCCTCCAAAAAAGTCTTTTTCTTTGGAATAATGAACCAACAAGCACAACAAAAAGAGGTGAGACCTAATCTCTGATTCCTGGCATATTTGATGGGAAATAAGGACAGACTATTTCCCCTGCATTTAATCTCTTCTTTAATTTTATAAACTGAGTCCCACACCTTTGTGCAACCAAAACCCTACACTTCTTGTTTACTCTTAGATCAGCCTTAAGCTACCACCATCTGGAGCTGGGAACACCACAGACAGAGCAGAAACACTCCTTAACTAATGGTCAGAGTAAATTGTGTTGGGAGTCAAGTGGGGCCACTCTCAAGTGGCTGGTGAAGAGAAGGCCTGACCTATAGTGGAGCTTCTGTGTAAAACAATACATTTTTTATTTTACATTGTAAAGGACAGAACCATAAGTATGATCAGCCACAGAAATTTCACAGCCTTTTTCTAGTCTGTTCCTTAGCTGTACACATGCAGACCAGCCCTTTTGGCTCTGATTCTGCAGCAGTAAGAATTTTGAGATTACCTCAACAGAAACTCAGACAGACCTACAGCGCAGAGCTTCTACAGAGAACAAGCAAAACCTATAAAGTGCTAAGGTCCTCCTTGCTAAACTGATCTTAAAAAAAAAAAAAAAAA
>VZUA01093223.1:0-10700 GCA_013401035.1 Horornis vulcanius
TCTCAGGTCACTGGGTGAGTGTTATCTGTTGTGACCAGGATGGTTTCCCACACCGGGATGATTACCACAACCCCGGGTTCTTGTATACGCAGTAGCAGTAGCGGGAGGCTGTAATTAGCGCTTCCAGGCAAACTGTGACCTTTTGGAACTTTTCCTGAGGCTTATGAAGCCTAAATTAGATTCTGCCGTTTGAAAGCATGCACAGACTTAATCTCTGGGCTCTATTTATATTATAATTACTATATAATTCACATTTGCATTCACTTGACTCCTTTTCTTACTTAACAGCCGAGGTTGGCTCTCGCTCCTCAAGTCCTTTGTGTGCAGTTCATGGGTCACAAATCCCCTGGGTGAGGGCAGGGTGGAAATGCTCATTCTCCCTCCCTCACATGCTGTACAACTGCAAAACAGCAGGCTGGCATGAGAAACCCCCTTTGCACAAACAGAGGGTATCACCAGAGCTTTTTCTGCAGGAAAAGAGAGGATGGTGTTCTCCGTTTGGAAGTTGGATGAGAACTTCTTTTCTATCTCCTGGTAACAGCACAGTTACCACTATAGTTTAAATCATCATTATAGTTTGAGTTATCATTAGAGTTTGAGACTAATTAAAATGGCTTTAGTTATTTCTATAGTCTGAGATTAATTAAAATAGTGACTTTTGTGGATATTCCAGAACATTTTTTTCTTCCTTTAAGCAGACCTCTCATTTACGTAATAAACTATTTCACTCTATTCTTATACATCTTTAATGTGTTGTAAACTCCCCATAAATACTCAGTGACATAAAAACAGGTGAAAAAAAGCCAAACTAATATGCATGAATATTTAACAATAAAATTAATAGAAAATGTCAAAATTTCAGTGCCTAAAAAAATATTGTGGAATTAAAGCCAAACTCCTCTCCCTTTTGAAATGTCCCCATTCTGCAAAGCACCATGTGTTCTTTGCTTTTACATGTTTTGATCCTGTTTTCATTTTGATTCTTGCTTGTAAATATGAGCTGCCTGGCATTGCCCAGAGGAAGGTGATCTATCATCTGCTTCCAGCCAGGGTTCTTGTCACTTGGTCATTCCATACATATAAAATTTTATCTGAGTTCCACTCGCAGGAGATAAATGACCATGACAACAAGCTTCCTCTGATGCTTCAAATAATGAAGCTTCACAAATCAGGCAGAAGCCTCCTGCATGTCCAGGGTGCATGTGCATTATTTCCAGCTATATGAGCAACCTTGGATGAACTCATTATTCTGCAGTGGGTAGTACAGATATTAGCATCCCACAAGATTTAAAGCTTCCTCTGAGGAAATCTGCTTCTTTCACCTTGTTTGCCAGCTGGGCCAGCTGTAAGGTTTATTGCTGGCTTTTGTTTTCTGTTTGCATGGTACTTTATTAACGCAGTCAGTACATTAAGGGTATATTAAAACCTGAGAACTCATGAGAGGAAAACAGCTTAATAACCAGACAATGTGAAGCAATGGTATTTATGGGTTGTTGGTGGTGTTTTTTAAGTTAATATCCAGCTCCAGTTATTACTTAATTAGCTGGGAAATCATTGTTTTGTTGCAAGAGAATTTTACTTACGGAAAAGAATAAATTAAGATTATCTAAATCAATTCATAGTAAGTTTTAATGAAATAAACTGAAAATATGAAATGGGGTTTTATTCAGTCTGTTAATGAGGTGTAAATGGCACAGAGAGAGTGTATTTTCTTTTATGCTGCAGTTCTAAGGAATTATGCTTTTTTCCTTGAATATCATTGAATCATGGAACGGTTTGGATTGGAAGGGACCAGCATTTACTAATCCAATAAGAAACTTATACTTTAAAAACAGGAACAAATGTTAACTTTTGGATTAATCTCTTTCCAGTTTGCAGAAAGCCTGGATTAAAAATTAATTGAAAGAGGTTAAATTGAGGTATTCAAATTGAACAGAACCTAGAAAAAAAGAGGGAATTGAGCATGTTCAGATTCCACAGATTGGACCAGCATACTAGAACAAAATACCCTGGGCTTTTGGGAAGTCAGCTACCCCCATGTGAAATGGAGTTTTTCCCTCCAATCTCTGGTACTTGCAACTAACTCCAGGGGTACACTCCTGGGTTCATGTACTCTGCAAACAAATTCTCCTAATCCACCTCCTTTTCACAGCTGATCTCATCACTACAGTGGTTATATACCTGCTCCATGCCCTGGAATTTGTATGTTTTCCACATTTCTCTTTGAATTCATCCACATGCATTATTGCATTATGCTTTTTAAAACCTTAGCCAAAGCCCCATGAAAGGGAGGAGATGGTCAGCCCACTCAATGTGACACCTCATTGGCTGATATTAATTAAGAAGGAGAAGAGGGAGATTAGTGAAAGAATTGTGAGCCAGGGTTAAGTACCAGCAAAACGAACAGGAAGCAGATTATGATGAAGAGGAATAAAAGGCTAATTGGAGATCAGCAGTGGGGTTCTTTAGGAACTGGTGTGGGGAATGACCTTACCCAGATTGTTCCCTGGCAGCCTGGGAAACCAAAGCTGGATGATGCTGGTGGAACTTCTTAAGGTACAAAGCTGATAAGCATCATCAGAAGGCAGAGATAAATACTGGAGAAGCTGGATGTCTTGCAGGGCTGGACTGGGAGAAAGTAATAGTACAAAGAGAAAAATTAGGCACATGGCGACTCAGGGCAAGAATTTGTCTTGTATGTTTGAAGCTCAGAAGTTAGGAATGCCTCAGCAGAGCCCATGGGTGCCTGGGCATGCAACGCTGGCCATTGGATGTCTTCAAACTGCCTACCTGCTGTGGGGTCGTGAAAATGGTGAATGGATGGATCAGGCAAGGAATTTTCCATAGAATGGGCAAGTAGCAGTTTCACTGTAAAAACCAATTAGGACATCATTCACAGCAGGGGTAGAATTCTGTTTATTTCTGTTCAGGAAGAAGGAACTGAATGTAAAAAACTCCTGCATCAATGAATAAAATGAAAAGAAACTTTGTCCTACAAAAGAGAGTTAAAATAATCTAGTTTATCTGACTGGATGAGAGCTTTTGGAGAAACATGACTACTCTGACTAAAATGGAAATACTCATGCTTAGTAGAAAACAGATTGTTGGAACAATGCCAGAAAGGTGTAAATTGGAGTGACAGCCAGTACAGCTTCAGGTTGGAAGGCTGCTCCTACCAGAACAGCAAGACACCAGAAGGAATTACATCAGCAAGCTCAATTATGTTTAGGGGGTGTTTGTCCATACTTTTGTAACACAAAATTTCCTGAAGCAGCAAGGGAGGATCTCCTCAGACCTGAAGGCCCCATGTCCTTCAGTGGCCACAGGGCAGACAGTGGGATGAGCTGGTCAGTGCCAGCCCAGCTTCCCCACACTGCTGTTTGCAGGCACCTCTCAAAATCCCATGGAATGGACTGAGGACCTGACCACGCTTATTCATTCCAGCAACCTTTAGAAGAACCCATCAGGCCTGTTCTGTGTAGTGGAATTAAGACCAAACCTCCTGTTCATTTGCCCTCTAGTCACTGCTAACTGATGCTGCCTCAAAGCAACTAGATTTATTTCTGCTCCACATAAAATAAGCATGAAATTTATTACCAGTATCACACAGGGCAGAGACAAGCAGTACCATCGGAGTGGTTGCCTGAGAACAAGCCAGGATTGATTATTTTACAAGACAACTTACATTTGAGGAAGTAAAGATTTGATTAAAAAATTAAATGCCTTGGGGAGGGTGAATAGCAGCATAAATCTGTTTGATGTTTATGTCAACAAGGTTGCCAAAGCAAACAGCACGAACATCTGTCCATGGCGTCGGCTGGAAAATACAAATGGGGAAATATTTTAATTGTGAGCAGTGGCTCATGGAACTCCCCATGTCTTTATTTATTAGGCTGATAATATCACCCCAACATATGAACTTTATGCAGCATATATAAATAATTCATGGATTAGCAAATAAAGAGATCTGGAATCTGTACACAGAGATGGCTGTTGCCAATTATCTCACTTGTGCAGAGCCAGACCCTTTCAGCTCCCATCACTTGCAGCTGCTCTTTTAAATCATTCATCAGTGCTTAAGAGATATGCTGGTGGCGCTGGCAGAGAGTATTTGAATTTTCATTGTTTACACACTATGAATTTAGCTTCTGGTCTGAAATTATCTGCAACTTTGAAGCCTTTGAGAATATAGATGAGAAGAATAAGACAATTCTGCTTTTTATTCTTTTTAAACACTTCTATAATTTGGATTAACTTTTCTTCAATTTTACTTCATATTCTTTCTATAATCATTGCTTGCATTTTAAAGTTATATTAACTGATATAATTCCCTATGCTGTTTAGATCATGAAGACATCAGGAATACTCTGGAATATAAAAAGTATTATAAAACAAATGTCTGGCAAATATTTTCTTCAAGACTGTAAAATGATTTTCCATTTTTATTTAAGAAATCTCTATCTTATCACCTAAATATCTAGAGTTGCTTCTTTCTGTTCATGTTTAAGCAAAACCCTCTTCAAACTAATAATAAAAGCTGCTTAAAAATTGATGAAAAACCATGGCCAGTGCTTTTTCTTATCAAATTACTGAGGCACTGAGTTTCTGTGCCCATTCAGATCACCATGGGTAGCACTTCCTGGGTGATAAATTTGCCTGTTGTCATTATAGCGATATAGCTCAATTTACTTCTTGCATGGATAATTGCAGTAATGGTTTTAAAGTCAAAGGCCCTATGATAAACCCAGACTTTCAGCTGTATTAATTGAAAATCTAATCCATGTAACTAGAGTCTTGTGCAGCATTATTAACCGTGCAGCTCTCCGTGATGTACAGAGTGTGTCTGTACACAGAAGTTCTGTCGATAGTTTTGCTCCTTTCTCTTAAGCTATAAATAAAGAAACAACATTCAAACTTCTCTCAGGATGCTGGAGTTGGCTGGTGCAATGCTGGAGGCAGGGGAGGGCAGTGGAGCACACCCCACTCCTGACACAGGGATGCAGAGAGGGATAACAGGGGTCTGTGTGGTGCCACCTCTAAAACTTTTGGTGGAGGTGGCAAGGAACCATCAGCGCCAGGTCCCACACCTTGGGGAGTGTCACAGCCCTGCCTGTCCCTACCCCTCTGGGGCAAGGAATCCAAGGGCATCCTCTTCACCATGCCATGCAGCAAGTGCAGAAAGTGGCCTGCCCGGGATTTTGGGGACAGTCATGAGGTTATGAGGTATGAGCTGGGTCTCTCTTACCTTTGCAAATTCAGTGCAAAGCAGCTCAGTGTCTGCTTTACCTTCCTAAAGTGGAGCACTCTGTGTTCCATCCTTCAAGGGGCACAAGTGGGTTTTATCCTTCAAGGCTCCCAAAGCTGCCATGCTCTGAGGACCTCAGTGAGCAGGGAGCAGAGCATTCACGAGGTTTCTGAGGAGGGCAGGGAGACACAGGGGGATGATCAGTGCAGATTAAAGAACAGGAGCAGCAGAATGTGCCAGGGTTCAGGAGTCCCCATCAAGGCTTGTTTGGATGGGCTCTGGGGGAAGGAGACACGGAGCAGGGGAAGGATGTCCTCGCCCTGCTTCTGTCAGCTCCAGCAGCTCATTGAACAAATTAGGTTTCCCTCTCAGATCCACACATGACAGTGGATGGCATTTAGCAGATGGCATGTGTAATGGGACTGTCACACCAACACAGGTTTAAAAATAAAGCTGGGGAGGCAGTTAATGAATATACAATTCTCCTTTCAAGGAATTCTTTCTGTCCCTGTCAGGCATTAGGCACTCAACTTGAGAGTGTTGAAAGACTTCTGATGTGTGTGTGTTGAAAGACACAGTCTAGCATGTAACTGGGTTGTTTTACTTTAAAAACTGCCATTGAAATAAGCAATTTATGTCATTCCTAAAAAAATGACTTTTTCTTCTTGATGATTTTCAGCCTGCTCACAAGTGAGATGCATTCTTTAACCTGAGTGTTATCATTTAGAATATTTAATATTGAGTAATCCTTCTCACAGAGATGATTCTACTCTGTAGTTTTCTGTCTTTACTATTTCTCTTTGTTAAAAAAATAAAAATAAGGAAAGTCAAAAATCTACTTTTTCAAGGATACTTATTAATTTTTTATTATTTTTTTATTTCATATTACCTCAAACTGAATATCTTTTTATAGGACTTTTCTTTAAAACATTGATTTGGGGAGATGACATCGTAACAGTAGCAGTAGTTAGTAGTGAGAGAGCAACACAATATATAATACATGTAATTTTCTTAACTATGCACTAGAATTTCTCTTTATTTATTAGTTTCTCACAGCTTTTTCAATGCCAACAAAAAAAAAGGAAAAATAAATTAAAAAATAAAAGGATTATATGTATTGTATTTCTCTCTTTATCCCTTTCTTTTTGTTGGCATTTTGGTGTTAATTAAAGGACTGCTTCAGCTCCAATGCTGAAGCCATTTGGGAGGATTCCTTTTATTTTCAGTGATGATTTTATCATGCCCATGTTTATTAGGTTTGTTGCTTTTCCAGCAGTCTGGCTTCTGGGACTGCAGGGAAAAAACAGGGCAGATTTATAAATAAATATGGTCAGCATATCAATGTATATCAGTAGGAGAAAGCTAAATTCAGCTAAATCCTGGTGAGTAAACCTGTTTTCCTTAGTGCATTATAATCCACTCCTGCATTCTAAAACATGGTGTTAACAAAAGAACTGGGTTGTCAGGTGAGGAGATTCTCAATTACAAGGAAATGAAATCAGGCTGCCATATTAGTCAGCTTAATTATAAATAAAATGGTTTTTTGCCTTTTCTCTGTGTAAGATCTGGATTAAGCACTCTTGACTGCCTGCAATGGGACATGGCTTCTTGGCAGCACAGGGAAAACCTCTGACACAATTATAGCACCTTAAAGCTTTTCTTGCTCTTAAGAAATTATTTCATGTACCAAACCAGTATGAATGGCTCACAGGAACCTACTTTTGTTGTTATTTGTGTGCACACTCCCAGTTTCAGCATTTCAGGGGAATTTTCTCAGCCAGCCCTACACAAATCACCATTGCACAAGTGATGATCCCACAGGATTTGCTTGTAGGCTGAAGGACTTAAAAAGGCAACTTAAAAGGGTTGAAATCTCAGTGAATATCACTCTCTTAAAGATGTCTTACTTTTGAAGCTTAAAGAATGCTAGGTTTTTGATATTCATTGTTCAGTTTTGGGTCCCTCACAACAAGAAAGACATTGAGGTGCTGGAATCTGTCCAGGGAAGGGCAACAGAGCTGAGGAAGGGTCTGGAGCACAAGTCCTGTGAGGAGCAGCTGAGGGAGCTGGGAGTGTTTAGCCTGGAGAAGAAGAAACTCAGGGAGATGTTATTGCTCTCTACAGCCTCCTGAAAGGAGGGTGCAGCCATGTGGGGTTGTTCTCTCTTCCCAAGGAATATGGCAAGAGGAAATGGCCTCAAGTCTCCCCAGGGAATGTTTAGATTGGATATTAGGAAAAATTTCTTTTCCAAAAGGTTTCCCAAGTGTCAGAACAGGCTGTCCAAGGAAGTCACCACCCTTGGAGGTGTTTAAAAGCCAAGGAAATGTGTCTCTGAAGGACATGTTTTCATGGTGGGCTTGGCAGTGCTGGGTTAATGGTTGGACTCAGTCATCTCAGTGGTGTTTTCCAACCTAGATGATTCTGGGTTCAACCTAGATGATCCCTTGATCCTGGGATCTTCCCACACACACAGCATGGGAACCTCCTGGCCCTGCTGTTGGGGTCTTTGCTGGGCACACAGATTCCCCCAGCTGCTCACACTCACTGCAGTTGTACCAAGTTACATTGTGGGGAAAGGGAAGGAAAGTAAGATAAGCACGATCTGTAAGGTGAAGTATTCACCATTTCATCACTGCAGGATTACTGAGCAATACTGTCAGGCTCAAGGAAAAACTCACAACAGGAATGGGAGTGACATGTAAGTGGTTGTCCTGGGTCAGCCCACCTTGGCCCAGTGTCCTGTGTCCAAGAGCAGTCACCAGATGACAACTGGAAAACGGGGAGAAGGAAGCTGACAACCATAACATGAACTTGATCTCATGTACCATCCCATTTTTCTATCAATCAGCCACTTGATGGCTTTCTGAACAAGATGAACCCAGATCATTGTGCTAAGGTCTAAAACACCCTGCAGTATCCTGTGGTAAAAATTGTGGCATCCTGCAGGCTGCAGCATCCTGTGGCAGTGAATTGTGCGGTTCACTTACGTACACTGCATAGTAATGGTAATCCTCTTTGTGTAACACTGACTGATTTCAATACCCAAATGTTTAATTTTAAGACAGAATATGTGGCCTTTTTCAGTGTGACAGCCAAGCTGGTGTTCAATTCATTAAGAAAAAATAATATGCAAACCAGCAATGTTTATCCATAGCATACAAAATGTAAATGCTTTGTGCCGTGACGTTTGGGTGTCGTTAGAAGAATTTTAAAGGCAAATGATTTAATTGTGTTTTTGCTAATTATAATGTTTACAAATTAGGGAAAAATGCTTTTAGTGGTCTGTTGGGAAAGAGCTTTGAAACCTCACGTGTCTTTGAGTCTACAGTACCATCATTTAGTCATAAACTCCTTCTAACACCAGGGTGATTTGCTTTTTAGATTACTCTTGCATTAACAGCGAGTCTCCAGAGCCTTCAGCTCCACGGAATTCAAAACCAGGTTCAAGTGTGTCTGTGTGTGCTTTGACAGAAATTTAACCAAGTTCTTTTCTTCCTCTTTTCAAGGTCCCCGTGTCCCGATGGTGACTGTTCACAACACAACAGATGCACAGAGTAAGAACGGGCTTGAGCTTTGCAACTCTTCAGGGAGAAGTAGCCAGGCAGGACAGTGAGATCTAGCTGCTCTTTGCTAAACTTACACTCCTGGGGACCCCAGACTCTGCCTAAATGCATGTTTTCTGCCAGGAAAAGGGACTTGCAGAGCTGTTGTACTGCCATCACAACAGCTGCTGTTTGGGGGGAAAACACACCAGTTGCGGCATGGTGTTTGCTGTCCTCTTTCTCAAAAAAATGCATTGTTCAAATCTCTCTCTCTCTCTGTTAGTCTTCCACTGATTTTGTTTTGCAACCCATATATAAAAGATAAGATAACAAGAAAAAAAATATGAAATATTTAGCCTAATCTGCAGTTTTAAGAAAATCAATCTGATATGAATTATCAGAGATAATGCAGGGGAGTGAGAGGTGGTGCCTCTGCCTGGTTCCCTGATCTGTCCATGAAGATTGTAGCACTTATTGTTTGGTAAAGCTTTGTCATGCTAATGATTTGCATCTACATCAGTGCAAAGCTGGAATTATTCAAAAAACAGGGTTTTTTCCCTCCAAGTATTTGGCACTCTCTATAGCCATTACCAGACTGGCAATATAGAGTCCAAAAAGCCATGGAGTTTCTGGGGTTCCCACTCTGGCAGAGTGTGGCATCTTCCCCCAGGCTTNCTCACATGAAACCAAGATTTATCTGCTCCCATCAATTTAATGGGAAAAAATCATCTTTCATTTTAACAAAGAATTTGGCCCAGCCTTAGCTGCAGTTAGGGACTTCAGGCACTGATGTGACTCAAACATTAAGCAACACCTTAATTCTATTTCTATCTGCTTTATACAAAGTTGATACCAGTTTATCATGTATCAGTTTTGCTTATCTGGATTTACAGCATCTCACTGCTCTTGTCTCAAAAGAAAAAAAAAGAGAGTGAGCAAGCCAAGAAATTTGGCACTCATACCTAAGATTTACTGTGAAATGCAGGCCTAATTCATTTCCCACTGAAGGCTCTTTGCACAAGGGAGTGTCAGGTCCTTCTTCTTCCCAGCAGAGCCTGAGGCTGGCAGTGCCCTCCCCAGGGATAAGCCCAGAGCAGCCCAGCTGATGCCCACAAGGCCCTTCAGCCAGGAGAGTTCCTTCACCCTGACCTGCTGCTCCAAAGTCACTTTCTTTCTCCCCCACTTTAAATAAAACACCTTAATTTTACCATAGACATGGAGGTGTCTGACTGGCTATACCAGCATGGGATAGTGCTCTCATGAGTGGTGTTATACCCTCCTGTACAGTTTTATAAAATACTTCTGGTGAATAAAATGAGACAATACAAAACAGCAACAGTAAATAAAGTCCTTTAAAAACTAAAACAAAACACACCAGGACTAGTTTTACTTTTGATAGATGCATATGGGTAGCATCTATTACAGAGAGAACTCAATCTGCTCATGTGCAGAGCACATCCTCTACTGAAATTCATGATCTTCTGCATACAATTACCATTTCCCCTGGTTCTTTCCTTATTTCCCCCTCATTCTTCTGCTTTTGAATAAAGGGCAACTGACAGTTGCATGTTACTGAATTTACTTATTTAATATGAGCCCATTACTCTATAAAAGGGAGTTTGCCTCTGTATTCTGCAATAATCTGATAATAGCGAGTTGCACTGAATATTAGAGAATGCTTACATTTAATTAAGCAATGACCATTTGTACTCCGCAGACTCAAGCTCCCTGTGGTCCTAAAGCAAAAAGGAAAGTCCTTTAGGAGATATGCCAATCTTTTTTATTTCCTTCACAGTCTTCCTGGCTTTCTGTGAATGCAATTACATGAACAAATAAAACGGCTTGACTAAATTCCCCTACGTGGCAAGCCCCTTTCTGCTGATAAAGCTACTTGTGTGTGCCATAATTAAATG
>VZUA01093232.1:0-31286 GCA_013401035.1 Horornis vulcanius
TGGCCAAGTCTCCAAAATCCGTTAATTCTGGAAGATTCTGATCCTGGAGGATCTGACAGAAGCTCAGTTACCCATGCTGGGAGGGTGAGCTCGGGGAAGGCTTTGCAGCCCCTCTGGAACAGGCAGGGTCAGCACAGCCTGCCAGCAGTGGGATCCAACAGCCTTTCCCAGTAAATGAACGTCCCCAAACCACTCCAGAGTGAAAATCACATCAGTGAAATAAGCACAGGCTTACACTCAGAGCAAGGCAGCTTGGAAAACGTGTCGCTTTTGTCTGGTAATTAGGAAAAGCAGTTTGTGTGACTCCAGTGGATTATCAGGGAATGTAAGTCCAGCCCTTTCAAATGTCAACGTTGTTCTACCACCCCCCATATTTTAACAAAGCCACAGTGTAAAAAGGACTAATTAGTATGTTATGAAAAGGCAGACATCCAAAGATGATGGGAGGCATTTCTGTACCAGAACCTGCAATTAATTACTTTCTGCTGGAGTTCAGATAGGTGTATTGAAAAAAAAAGATTAACCTACCTGCTTGCAAATCTTGTAGGGGTCATTATTAACATTGTTTTTGTTATTCTGACTGACATTTCTCTTTCTCTTAAGAGCATTGTAATTTTGCTCTTAGGAAAAAGGAACTATATGGAATGTTTTCTTTAAAATTTTCAAAGTATTTTCTAATTCTTTCCCCTTCACAACACATCTATTGCTCTGTAAACCTTTTCATAACACAAAAATGAAAACCAGAGAAGACAGAAGAGTATTCATAATTCAATACAACATTCAGGTAATATGTTTAATTAATGTGAACAAATTCATCCTTTATAATGATGATTCATCGTACAATAATTCCCAGAAAATAGTTTGTAGTTACATGTGGCCATGTTAAAAAAAAATAATCATGCATTGGACACATTATTATAAACCAAGACATTACTATTTTCCTTTCAGCATTTTGCTTAGTGTTTTCTCAAAGTAGAAACAGAAAAAAATGACAATGATCCTTAGGATCTGCTTCAAAACCAGACAGCATCTTCATGCTCTTCACCAGTGCAAGGTTTGTAGCCCACAGCTAGCACAGGTGCATGACTGTCAGGAAACCCCAGCCTGTGCCCCACCTTCTCAGAGAAACATTTGCCTGAACATGACTAAATACACAGATGATTCCTCCTGTACAGGGTAAGCTTAGAGCAGAGAACATTTCTTGTTTAAACAGACAAGCCACAGAGCAACACCATCATTTCCTCTCTTCTCTCACAGAATGAAGACACAGACAAGAGTGGATTTTCCCCAGGGTAATCTCCACAGCCTGGCTTTGCAAATACAGATTTCTGAGAGTAATGTATCACCCACAGAAATCACTCATGTGAGTGATTTCAGCAAGACTCTTCATCATCATCATGGCCTCACAGCTCACAGGACACAGCCAGTAACAAAGCCCATCAGTTTTCAGTATCATGCAGGTTCACTCCAACAGCCCTTCCTAATTTTAATGCACCCTGACCTCGAGCATAGCTGTTTGCTATTGCAGGTGAGGCTGCACAGGCACAGGCTGGGTGAGGCCCAGTGAGCTGGAACATCCTGTTTCAACTGATATTCTGCAGAACTGCTTGGCTGTAGGAGCTCAGCAATATATTTTGATAGGCTTGACTATGCAGCTATAGATCGAGCTTGCTTCCCGCTTGGATGTTGTTCATGCATCAGTTATCACACAAAATTAGTGATAAGCAATATTGAGCAGAGCACTCTGTATCGCAGCTCTGCCCAAGAGGGCTGATAACAGATCCAGGCTCTTTATGATTTTTGCCTTTACAGGAACCTGAGTGACTGCTTCCCTGGGAAGCAGAAGGCAGTAAGTATTCTGAGCTTTATGTTAATGCAATGTCTGTCACATCCCTCCTGCACTTTTACCAGGAGCTTTCAAAGTCCTGGTGGAAATCCTAAAATGGAATACCTTTTTGCTAGTGCTTTTCCAATAAGGATGCTCTGATTCAGAAATAACTGGTAAGGATATTTTAGCAGCTTGCTATGCATAAAAAATGCATGATCCTCAAAACACGACTGCTGATAGCAATTAGCATGTATTTATATGTGTGACTTCATTCTTACCTGGTTATTGCAGTATACAGAAGCTTTCCGCTTGATGTGCTAGAAATCCACAGAATTCTTAATTTAATGCACATTCAGCCCAGTAAGAACAGTAAAGAATCACATACAGCTATCCCATTTTATATAGCACCTTTATAGCTCACTCACAGGAGCTGAAATCCTGGCTTTTCTTCCTTTACTCCATTCCATCAGAAGCAGATTTTCCTAGAAAAGACTTACTAATCCATCTCCCATATTGTTTGAGTATGCTATTTGCAGGCTTGGAGTTCCTCTTGCCCTCAAATTTTATTCTTTGGCCTGATATTTTCCTTAAAATACCCAGAGGTCATCCATGTCCCCAGACTGTCCAGCCTATGGTGCTGGTGCCACCTTATGAACATCAGCACACAAACGCTTCTCCTTCCTTCCAGGCTGTTCAAGATCACATTAGTAAAACTCTGAACTGAAACATGAGGGGAACTGTCATAAGAGATGGATCCCTTGCCCCTTGGCCAACAAAAATACACAGAATGATTCCAAATTTCCCCAGGTGCTGCAGCAGATGACAAAGGCTTTCCTGTTTTTCCACCTTGTGTCTTGGACACTCTTGTATATTTCGGCTCCAGTCCCAATACTCCAAAGTTTCATGTATTATTTGCTCTCATTCCTTAGTATTTTACTATTCAGTTCTGGATTTACTGGGGCCAAAACCTTTTATTTGGAAGGATTTTCTTTCAGCTCTAATATTATTGGGCATTTCAGAGGGGAAAAATCAAATGCATGTTCAGACAAGAGACTGAAGGTAAGGAGCCAAAGATAAGGAGAACACTCTTTGTATCACTCTGGCATGAACACATTTTATAAAATTGAAGAGGGTATCTGACTAAGATCAATCAGGTAAAGAATCTTTATGTTACCTACCCTTGAATTCACAGCATGATCTGGTAAAACATTTGTTACAGTGCAAAGGAGTCCCTTTATCCAAATCCTTGCCTTCAATGAAGCAACACCATCAAAGAGAAGCATTTCCAGTGGTTGCTTTGCATTGGAGCACATCTGCAGTGTTGCAAATTAACACAGAACCCCAGACAGTTTTTGTGCACCTCTATCCAGCAAATTACAAAGTGCTGAATTCATTTGAAAGGTTGAACAAGAGTCTCAGTAGATGCAGGTATGTTCAGTTACCAGAAACAAAGGTCTAGCTCCTGCTAAGAAATGACAACCCCCTAAATCATTCAAACATACTCTCTCTCATAAAAAACATTTGGAGTCATCTGACTGATAAAACATTCTAATTAAGTTTGATTGTTCTATTTAATCTTAAAAATTGTCAGGAAACCCTGGAGGATATTTTTTTTGGCATCAAGAGAACAGCAGGCTCACATGAATGCCAGACTCCTGTGTGATTGCTTGTCCTGTCCCAGAGCCCCAGGAACCCACATCAGCACCACTGTACAATTCTGAATTCCTGTACCAGGAAAAAATGGACAAAGCATCCATCCACATGTTGGATTTGTCTACTTCAACTCTGGTTTTACATGCTGTAGCAGTCTCCTTTGCATTCTAGGTAAGACAGTGTGCTAGGGCCATTGGAACAACGTGCTTATTAAGGACCAGAAGTGTAAAATGAACAACCACTCAGATCTGCCACAATGGCCTAAAAAAATGAAACGAAGAAAAACCCCAGATACACACCACCACCCACCACCACCACTCCCCTTAAAAAAAGAGGAATAAAAAAACTGTTGGAAGGGTCAATATTGTTTGCATAATTTTTTTTAAGCTTTGGCCACCTTGTAAGCAAAAATCCTCCAATTTTCATCTGGATTAGCACTGGTTCCTAGAGGAGAGAGCTGCATCGTCCTGTCTGAAACCCATGCAGGAGTAATGAGCACCCCAAGGGCACCAGGCTCTGGGGTGTGCAGTCCATCAGCCTACTGCCCCTGGGGGTTCTTAAAAAAATTCCAAAGGGATCCCACAAGGGCAACTACGATTATCCCACGTAGTCTGAAAGACACATTAGCCAAAGCCCAGAGACCATGAGTCTGAAAGGCAGCAGACAAATCCAGAAGAGAAGCAGAATTTGCTAAGATTCCAAAGGAAGATTTATATGTCATATTACTGACTATATTTCAGAAGCTGTCATTTCTAGGAACATCAGGTGGAGATACAATTATTTATTACTACCCATGCAGAGCCCCATAGACATTAGGATGTATGTGCAGACATTACAGTCAGCAGTCAAAAAGAGACAGAAAGAATAGAAATAGGAGGAGAGGGAGAGCAGATTTTTATATATNATGAGTTTCTATGAACTATTCTTGAGACTTTTTTTTTTAATGGGAGTAATGCTATCTCGAGGCAGCTACTGAGTTCAATTACAGAAATCTTGTTACAAATAAATTCTGGTCTTGTTCTTGAGGACCTTCAAGGAACCCTGCTATCCCAAATTCCCTTCTGTCAGCACAGCCTCCTGGTTAGAGCCTCTCAACACCCAAGGCTTCTTTCTTCCTCAGAGCAACAATCATATACATTATTGAACATGCTGTAGGAGATATACTACATTATTTTGTTACCACACTGCTTAATGGCATTCAAAAGAATGTTATAAACACATAATAAATATCAATCTTGAAAAGATATTAAAAATTCAAAGAATACTAAATTACCCCATGTAGGTGAACTAAAGCTATTATAAATTAATAACCATGAAGAAAGTTGAAATTCTGAAGTTCTGAACAGGTAATTTAAATGTTTGAAAACTTCTATAAAACACTGACTGAACAGACAGTTTTTAAAGTCACAATTTTATCTTGTATTTGCCGAGTACTATTACATGGTTTTATGCCCAAAAATATATCCAGAGAGAATTATTTTCTGTAGCTGTGACTTTGTTTCACTGTCATAGAACAACATAATGGTTTGGCTTGGAAGGGCCCAGTTCCAAGCCCCTGCCATGGGCCCTGTCCAACCTGGCCATGAACATTTCTCCAGGTGTGGGGCCTCCACAGCTCCTCTGGGTGCCCTGTGCTGGGGCCTCACCGAGCTCAGAGTAAAGAATTTATTTCTAATAGCTCATCCAAACCCTCCTCCTTCAGTTTAAAGCAACTCTCCCGTGTCCTGTCACTCACTGTGCCCTAAGATGCACCAGAATGCACCACAGGCTCCTGGTGCTGCTCACAGCAGTGCCCAATGTTCCTTACAGAGGTTAGAAATTCATATCCATTTCATTTGCAGTGACTAAGATGTATCTTTCTTACTTTAATTGTTTTTAATTTGAGATAAAATTTTGGCTGGTTTTTAGCAGAATGTCCTTGGTAAGCAAGGCATTCACACCCAGATTTTAAATTATTCTAAGGATTTAGTAGTATGCAATCCATTGATTTCAGCAGGTGATAGGGTGCTTGCTATCAATCCTCAGCCAAACCTGATCTATCCACGGGACATGGACATCCAAACGTGGATGCACAGGCAGCTTTGACAGTGGGTGTTGCTGTATCAGTCCAAGACACTGGCAAAGCCAGGACCAAAGGCAGATACAGGACTGGTATTACCCAGCTGGCACCCCTGAGGGGAGAAAAAAGTAAAGTTTTCAGGTACATTTGGTATTCTTTAGCTCTCTTCTCCAGGGACACCGGTACAAGCACAAGAAGCTGTGTGCAAACCTTATTTCTAACCACAACAATTAACTAAGTTAAATATATGGCCTCTTTCAACAAACCCTGCCTTGAACGTTCTTTCAGCTTAAAAAATGGGATCTTTCTCTTCTTCAGTGCTGTAATATTTAACACAGGAACAGACCATTAGTTTGTGTGCTGCCTAATAAACTATGCTAAACTGACTGGATTAATGCCTTCTGGTGATATTCAGTGGCCACGATGCCTTGTCATCCTAAAGCCTGTGTGCTGGGAAGAGCAGCCAAGGAATCAAACAACTGCTGCAAATATCTAACCAGAGCATGGGGCAGAAAACAACGGGACAACCAAAGGCAATCCAACCTGGCTTTATTTGGGTCTGCAATTACAGTAGTTATGATCAATGGTGGTTATGAAGTATAAATTGGATGTGGATTTCCCATGAATGAATAAAACTCTGTAGCCTTCCAATTAAGTAACATATCCATTTCATTAGTCTTTGCTAGTCATCACTAAAAAGTAAATCTCACTGTTGCGAAGATCTAAAGCCTGTGCATTTCCAGCTACATCAACATGATTTTAAATATTTTTAATTGAAAGCAACTGATAGAAGGTAATGCAGCATTCATCTTGCTGTGGATGACATGAGCACAACGTTTGAACTAATGTTTTATTTAAAGACATACTTGAAAAGTCTGTGTGAGTAATTGCCAGTTTGTCAGCTGAATCACTTTATCCTTTGGAGGAGCTTTTTGTCATTATATGAGATGATTCCCAATTTCAGTGCAAGCCAATTTATAGGATAAATGTACCTCAGTGTCATGCATTTCATTCTTGAATACTAAAATACTACTTGGGGGCCTGTTTTTACAAAATTGTTATCCTTCCTATCTTTACAGACATGTTACTAAATGACATATGCATTGAAAACCTGTGTTTTTATGGGAAAAAGAACAAAGATCTCCCTTCTTTTTCATACATTAAAAAAAAAGTCTCCTCATCATCTTCTTAGTATGAGAAAATATTTATGTATAGTGTAGCAAAGTTTAATACTGCCTGAGAATTTTTATTTATCTTAATGGAGCTGTTTGAATGAAGAGCTGCCAGACCGGGACCCCTTGTGCTCAGAATCCAGTATTTACACATCAGATACCACCTGCACATTGCCAAAAAGCAGGCGAGATGAACAGCATTTCTAATCATTGTGAATCAATTCAGGACTATTGTGTGGTTTTTAAATGCTTATGCTCTTTTGAAAGAGAAAGACATTATGTTTATATTTAAGAGAGTGGCATAAATTAATCCTCAAAATGTGGCACGTTTTTAAACTCTAGAATAAAATAATCTCAAGGATCCTGTTTGAGTTCTTTGCTTTAAGTGAGCAGAAATGCAGAAGATTTACTGGATCAATTAAAATTCTACAAACTGTATTCTTGTCAAACAATTTTAATCTGTTTATATCTGGATTGTTCACCTATCCATGTACAGAAACAAAACGTGTGTGAGACTGACTTGCACAGATATCTGTAGGAGAAAGTGCATCTTGTATTTTATGTAGGAGGGAAGCAGTTGGGAGATGAGCAAGAAATATATGAATCATCTTACGACTACAATCTATATCCAACTTCCTCCTCACAGGAAATAAAGTTACCTGACAATTTAGCCAGTAGCGTGGGTTTCTGACAACTTTGCATAAAGTTTGTTTGAAGAACCCTCATATTTTTAAATCTCTGTAAGAACATCCCTGCTAAATATATTCAAAGCATTTGATCTGAACAAAATTAAAACTGGAGAATTAAAGAAATGACCGAAAAAGCCACATCTTTGCAATGGAAGCATCATCTTGCAAATCAGAGCTATAGTTTGAAACAAAACTTCAGCAATGTTGCCATCTGGGTCTGATTAATCTGGTCACTGTTTCTACAGTCAGCATAAATGATTTTACACACCTCACCCCTTGCCTTAGCTTCCTGCCCTGAAATTGGCATGGCTTTGATTTAAGAAGCCCCTAACTCACATCTTCCCTGCCGTGCTCCTGGGAGGTACCCACGGGGCTGAGGAGCTCCTCCCACCCTCACCTTTTCCAAGGAGCAGGGAACCATAGCAGATATTTTGGCAGCAGCTTTGCTCCCTCTCTCACACCTGTCCTCTGATCCCCCCTGGATGTCAGGAGCAGCTTTCCAAGGCTCACCTGACCCCTGAGCAGCAGGACAAGGCTGTTCCCCCGGAGGTTTGAGCTCTCCAGGTGAGTCTCTAAGGTGAGTCTGCTTTTGTACACAAAAGGATCCCTGCCAGGCCAAGGGCACGGCCTCGCCAGGAAGGATTTCCATTCTTGCAAATTACTATTGTTTTCTACATTGCATATCTATTTTAAGTACATTTTCATTTTGCTATGGCAGCTTTATGCAGTCTTTGATACAAGAAAGACAGACAAATGTTACTGAAGGAATATCTGCACAAGCAATCTGATTTTTGCTGCAAAATGAACCTGCAGATTGGCTCTGGAGGCTAAGAATGGAATATCCTTCCCATGCCAATCTCTCTGACACAGCTTGNGTACATTTTCATTTTGCTATGGCAGCTTTATGCAGTCTTTGATACAAGAAAGACAGACAAATGTTACTGAAGGAATATCTGCACAAGCAATCTGATTTTTGCTGCAAAATGAACCTGCAGATTGGCTCTGGAGGCTAAGAATGGAATATCCTTCCCATGCCAATCTCTCTGACACAGCTTGTGACAGATTCTGCCCAATGATTTTTGAATGTTTCCCTGTTATCAAGGAATTATTTTCCCATGACTCCATGCTTACATTAGACACAGAAATACCGTATCTATATTTGGGAAAGTTGAATTTTTCAACCTGAAAAGAGACCAACCCTGTTTACAAATGTGCTAAAATCTTCTTTCAAAGGGTTTTATGCACTTTTGAAAACAAGACCCTTCAGTTAGAAATATATTTGTACTTAAAAGAAAACAAAGCCCAAAAAAAATTTAGTTGATGGCCCAAAATTCTGATATTCTCAGAAAAAGAGATCAAAGACAGGAATTGAAAGAGTCCCTGGTTCTCTCTCTTTAGGAAGACAAGCAGGAAGAGAAAAGTAAAAACAGCAGAGGAGAACACAATCTCACTCAAACTGAATACTTTAATGAAGCAAATGGGGGAAAAGTGTTAAAAAGCATTATTCCTCATTTCTAAGGCCCTCCTTTCAACTACTGCATTTAATAAATTCTTTAACAAATAGATCTTAGTTTTTAAAAAACTCCCCTTGAATCAAGAGCTGTAACCATCAAGAGTAACCAAACCTTCTGCTCAAAAAGCATTTTGATCATGTTGAAATGCTCGCTTCTTCCTTGGGTTAAGAGCAGGCATACCAACAAGCTTTTTCAGTCATTCCTCTGAATTTCTGTTTGTCAGCTCAGTTCTGGACTTATGCTGACAACAGCAATATTGTTAGAGCTCTACCTAGTGTAGGTTCCAGCTGCAAACATCAAATGAATATTGATTTTCTTTTTACAACTGAGAAAGCTTTAACAGACACAGCAGTAATAATTCCTGCTAGATAAACCTGACTTTGGGACCAAAAGTGCTGTTGTGTTATCACTGTCAGTGCTGCTGGGAATGAGAACTGGAGAAGAGCTGAATAGGCAACTGATTCACAGAATTCTTTCATGTGCATGCATGGATTGAAATCATTTGGGTGGCAACTAAAGTGAAATCTCTTTCAGAGAGTTCCTGCATCTCAAAAGCACCAAAATAATGCTTGGCAGGCAGATCTATCCAGTAGGAGCAAATGAGAACTGAAGTAGGTTGCAGACCAGATGAATGCATTTTCACTGACTGATTATCTCTGTCTTAAAACAAATTAAGTTGCTCAAAATAGACTTAGAAATTCTGGTGATACCAGTACCTCAGTTAACTTAGTGGATTTTTGTTTTTTTTCAATAAGTACACATCAATTTTCAAGGGATGAAAAGACATAACATAAATTGAGCTGAAAAACATTAATTTTAGAAGATAAGAGGTTCATGAAGTTTAATTTTTTGACTGGCCCTGGTTGACAACCCTGTAAAGCAGGACATTTCTCTGAACTCATTAGGATATTGCGCTGAATATTCTAAAATTCAAATGAAAACAACCCCCAGCTAGAAGCACTCCAAAACTTTTATTTCCTCGCAGCCACAGACATGGTTAAATGGAATGGCAGAAGATTTATGCAAATGTTTTAGGCAGTACAGCTCCTCTGTGTACCAGGCCTCCACAGACTCTTTATGCAGCTCCCCGGGGATGTGTGTTCTTTTGTGCCATCTGGTCCAGGCTCCAGAGAGGAGCTGAACAAGAACTCCCTGGCTCTGAGGCTTACCCAGCTCCTGTAGGAGCACATAAGAAGAAAAATCAGAAAGCTTCTGCTGAGACAACAGGGGGAAAAAGAAATAGAGGTGGGTGGGGGAATTAGGATACATATGCTTGAAAGTATTGTAGCTTTACTGATCTAAAAAGGACTTGTAACTGTTGTTAATGACTTGATGTGACATGCTGGAAAATATGTGAAATGTCCCCTGATGTCACATAACCAAATTGCCATTTAGTCACACAAGCAGCCTTGTTTTAGAGCAACTGTGCAATTGCATTCCTCACTCATATTAGTTGCATTTAAAGATACTGAATCACACAAATAATGACATGAAATACATAATACATTTTAATCACTCTTATTATAAAGCTGTAGACTGATGTAGAAGTTGAACAAATAAAATGTAATAAAGAGTATGTATGCAAAACTCTGCAAATTAATCCCCTAGTACTTATCTATAGCACTTGACAAATATTTTGAGATGCTGGAATGGACTAATGCTTTTATTATTAAAAAGTTAGGATGAATTACAGTGAAAATGTAGGAAATGTACTATATAGCAGCATCTCCTTGAGTGAAGCCCTGAAACAAACTGGGATTGCACTGCAGCACCAGGTACAGAACACCAGGCTGGACCTTCTGCATTGTTTTACATGCAGAAATATTGTCTTGGCTCTTTGGCACATGTCCCTGCATCAGCCTAACTTACCATGGTTTTAGCACACTTACAGATCTCGCATTTTTTTAGTTTATTGCTCACAAGCACAGTTTGTGTCTGTATCATCCCTAACTGAGTGCCTTTTAACACGTGTAGAGTATACCCAGCCATGCAAACAGTGTTTGAGATTTAAGGCTTGTTTTACCTTGCTGTGAGAGTGTGGGAAATCCAGGAGAGGAGCCAGGAACAAGGGATTTGACTGCCACGGACCCGCAGGACACAAGTGGCTCAAGACACATTCTGTGAATTTAGCCACGAATGTATCCCTGTTTGCACTAATTGGTCACTCTGCCCATTCAGATAATGAATGGAACAGGGCTGTGATATTGCTTTTCATTGCCACTGAAAAACAGGGAAGAATTCAAACACAATATTCAAAAGCAAGCAGTAGTATTTCCTAAGCAAAGCTTTTTCCCGTAAGTTTAGTCTCTTTCCTGCTGACAGGAACAATCCACGGGTTTCACTGAATGTTTTTCTGGGGATGTGACGGGAGCACCAAGGCTGGGTGCTCTGGCAGGTCACTGCTGTCTCCATCAGCAGCAGGGCTGAGAACAGCCCAGGCCAGCACTGCAGGGCCAGCAAGGGGCTGCAGTGAGTGAGAAACCTCTCCTGCCTCCAGACTCTTCCCTGAGCAGCAGAAAATACCTCAAACACAGATGCTCCTAACAAAAATCTGTGGGTTTGGATTTAGCTGCTGTTGTCCCATCAAAGTTAAAGGTGTTCAAATATTTAGTGGTCTCTGACGGTAGCAGCACCTGAACACACAGGCATTATTGCAAATTACTTGGGAAAAAAATTAATTATCTTTCTAATAAAAAACTGAATTGCAATTACCGGTCATTTTCATTTAAGGAACCAACTGTTCCTATTTGCAATAAGATTGCATTATTGTCATTTTGAAATTATATTGCAAGGTCGAATGTGAGAATTTGAAGCATAATCTTGTAGATGCTCCCACAGATGTCAGACCAACCCTTCATTGATCCAATTCTCATGAAATCTATGAACCCCATCACCTTCAGGTCCCACCCAGAATCCCAGAAATTACTATTTTCTTTATGTTTTCACGTTTTTTACTTTCCACTTGAGCTTCAAGCAGTGGAGCTTGCATAGAAAAAAAATTACCTCCAAAAGCCCAGCAAACCCTGATCAACTGCCACTCAGGAAGTCTGAGTATTGAAAACCTCAAATTCTGTGACACTAAGGACAAATAATCTTTCTGTATATTTAGACAGGTTTTAGTACCACAGGAGGCGCCAGATGTAATATCCAGAATGCAGGATTTTGGCCAATGAAATTTTTAGTCTGCAAGGAATTTCAGGATGTGAACTTTTGGACGGTCCAAAATAGAGTGAATCTAAGTCATGAAAAAAGATCCAAAAATACCAGTAAACAACACCAGAACAAGCTACCCAAAATTTAGTGAAAACATTTCATCTTAAGCTGCTGACACTCTTAATTTCAAAATAACCTCTTTGAAACTGAGCTGTTCACTTTGTGTGCATCTAATGAAGAAATCAAAAGGTCAGCATTAGAATGGTATTTTAATAACTTAGATTTTGACAAAATGCTAAATTTCCTCCTGGGCTTTTGTGCTCATTGACACTGATGATGGACTTCAAATATCTACTGCATATTCCAATGTTCTCAGAATGTTTTTTTCACCTATAATCTTGAGCATGACAATTGCATATTTTAGTTGCTTATTTACTCATTAGGACCAGGAACAAAGGCTTGTGGGGTGACATCCCAGTTCTGCACAGCAGCAGAACTCTTTTAATGGCAAAGCTTTCCCTGTCATTAACAGTGTAGGGTAGGAGATCCCTCCAAGACTTGATCTAAAACCAGAACCTCCCTTCCTTAAATCAAAAATCCCAAACAGAACATGTTAGCCCCCAGGTGCAGGTGCAGCTCAGTCAGACATTAACCCAGCAGTTAATTTCTGCAGGCCCTGACACTTTCTGGCACTGCCATTGCTTTACCACATACAGGTCCAGTGAGTACAAGTGGCAAATCCCAGCCTGTGTTGCAGTAATTGTTTAATACTTAGAGAATAAATAAACCACTATTCCCACTTGATCACTTTTTTCCTATCATCTGACACTAAACGTCCCAGGGCTCTGCTCTTTAGCCACTCTGAGAGGTTGTGCTTTGTGTGCCTTTGCATCCTCACTCGTCAGTTTTATGTGAGCTGTGTTATCCATAGCAACAACACTAATAAAAGTAATTTTAAAAAATTGGAAAAATGGTTATTTGAAGAACAGACTTTAAAGGGGCTGATCTCAAACAGCAGCAGTAAAGTTCAGCCACAGTGCCCAGAGTCAAGGTAGTGAAGGCAGAATTTGACTCCTGAAGGCTATTTATTCATGGCTGCAGTTCTTTCTCCTATAAATCTATATGATGTTGGTCACAGTCCAGTCCAGGCTTGTCATTATTTCTTTGTCTCATGAATTCTTTAATTTGGATTAATGCTAAGCATTGCTGCCAGCACAGAAGATAATAATGACGTAGTTAATGTACGCAGAAAACAGAATTTAGGCAAAAAAGGAAGTTTTACTGGTCTGTCTGTTTCCAGTTTATCACATTACCAAGCTGTTAAAGGTTGCCCTAAGCAGTACTTGAGTTCTAACTGAATCACTAGAAGCAGTATCACACAACTTCTTTTGCTCCCATGATCCCTTATTTGATAAAAATAAGAACAAAAGAAAAGGAGAAAGAAAGGAAAAAACAAATTCATTGGGTAGAGGTGGGGCAACTAGGAGTTGAAAAGACTGAAGAGGAAGAAATTAAATTAGGGAATATAAATTAGATTATTAAAGGTCAAAGGCAGACCCAACAAATGCTGGTAGCATGCCCTGGGGAGAGAGAAGCAAGAGGGTTTGACTGAGGAAAAACTGGTGCACAATAGAGTCCCAGCTGAGTGAAATCATCATTTTTCTAATGACACAAAAATTCTGGTCAAAAACTTCATGGCCAGATATGGTCAAAGAAATGACAATGAGGGCTCCAATCAATGTTCAGGTCAGGTAACTGTCCTGTGAAACCTGTACTTCAGACTAACACTCATAATTTCAAAGAGGGCATTTCAAATGCTTCAGCAGAAGGAGCAATAAACTGATGTCACAGAAGTTGCATCACAAGAAAATCAATAGGATGAGGAAACTGTAATCATGTAATTAAGAGAATGCTCAATTAGTGCCTCTCGTGAATGACAAGGCATGTCTGCCATGACAGCCCAAGGCAGATCTCTCCTGACACGAGGGTGGCCAGGGCTCACTGAGGCATGGATGGCCACATGCTCTGGGGGCCAGAACCCCCAGAAGGAGCTCAGGTCAGCAATTTCTCTCCCAGTCAGCAGCAGCACAGCAAGACTACCCCTGACATGTCATCAAACAATCAGAAGGAAAAGGTAGCACCTTCCCAAGGAGAGCTGAGCCAGTCCTTGCCCACAGCTGTGCAGGACTGCTGAGGTGCAGCCACAGGCTGTGGCCAGGAGTAAATTCAAGGGCCAAAAAGGAGCACAAAGTAGGCTGTAAGGTCATGGCTGTTGAGCATGCACACGGCCTGACACAGCTCACCCAGTAACCTTTATTCTCTGATGGGGCACAGCGTGACACCCGCAGCTCTCTGCAGGTGCGAAAAGTCTAATTACATCAATATGCTGCGTTCATGTGGTTTGTGATGGGAAGACTCTAATATATGAGAAGTAGCAATGTACACTCTGATGGATCAGTTGCTGGGAATGGGACTCATATTTTTCAGTGGACAAGTAATTTTATTCCATTTTGAGAAGATGTGGAAATTAATGACAGAAAAGACCTTGCTCTTTTTTTGATGAGAGGCAAAGGATGTACATTCCCGACCAGCAAAACTGACATGAGCTGAAGCATTTCTTTCTAGATCAGCTGAAATGGACAGGCAAACTTAATTCTGGAATTTTGTTTGCAGAGCCTTAGCCTCCAAAACATACCAGTGACTAATTACAATACATCCCAGTATTTTATTTCTCAGGAACTGCCAAACTGAGAATGGGATACTGTGATAGAAACTTTATATCAGTTTTATCTCTCCCTGATAGCAGGTATGTTTATTTGAGTTTTAAATGCTTTTCTAAAAATAGACAAAAAAGCCACCTACCAGAACAAAAGCCACAGTCACAGATCAAGAATTTCATTGTTCTCCTACCCACCAGAAATCTTCTGAACCTGAACTTTTCACCGGACCTTGATGATAACAGGAACACTTGTGGTAAACTGAGACAAGCATAAAATCCAGGTCTCCTGTGACTGAAAATCTAATTCATTAACAGATTTTGACTGTTCAGAGTTCACTTCTCCTGGGAAAACTGTCTTGACCACCTCAAAGTAATCAGTCATTGCATATATATACATTTAAGTAGTCTAGGTACAGGAAAATGAGTGATGAAGGGACACAAAGTTCACCTCCACACTGCTGAAGTTATGTCTCAAACCCTGATTCAGCCTCATGCAGAGAAGGATTTCACAATTCCTGCCATGTGATGCTATTCATTGTTAGTAATGGAATCAAACCCCACACACTTAGGAAAGGTTATGTTTAATATTTCGGTATATGCCCCAACCGGTCAGAAATCATTAACTCTTTGCTCATGAATACTTCTCTGCTGTGAGCTCTATTTTAAACTTGTCTGCATTAGGACTTATTTTTAGTTCTGTTTTATTTCTGTGGAGAGTATAAGAGGCAGAACATTTTATCTCCTGTTCATAAAGGAGATATAAATCATCCCATCCTAAAAAGGTGGAGCACTTTTAGCTCTAGTTCTTTTGCAATCAATTTGATCTAGCCTAAAAAGAGAGGCCTCATCCTGCTCCTAAACTGGCTTTCCTTATCTAACTCAGAGCATCATAAACGTTCAGCAATCTGCTTGCAGCAGAAGAAATGAGGTTATTTTTCTACTCTAATTATTGTTCTGCTGTAGAAAATGGGAGAATTAATACAGAAAGGCAGGAGCAGCGTTATATTTGATAACCCACTTGCAAAGAGACCAGCTGTCACTCCTCACTCCCAGTCCCCGGAACTGACGGGTCTTAGGGTCCCTTCCCACCCAAACAATTCCAGGATTCTGTGAGTCTGACCCAGCTGACTACAGCAGCCCCTGGGGCCCAGCTTTCCTCCAGGCCTGGCCCATCTGCTCCTACAAGCACTCCAGTGACATCAGGAGATGACTCTGGACAGCCAAGGGAGAGCTCCTTGCTGAACTTGGAGCTGCAGAGCCTGAGACGGACCAGGAAGTATCAATCAGGGTAGATTCATGAGAAAATTTCCTTCTCCATGGAGTGTGACTGGAATAATTAATCTGGTCTTCAGTGCTTTCAAACTGAGGCTAATCAATGACTTATTGCCATCAACAACAGAAAATCATCTTGTGGCAGCCAGTGCCTGCATCAGAGATAAATTCTGAAATTTACATTTGTTTTTATTTTGACACTGATTGTACTTAAGCATGCTAATTATCAGAATAGGGATATTTTTTCACATAAAAGAAGGCAGAGAGTCTCAAGATTTGTGGGGAGAAAAAACTCTGGAAGAAGCAATAACCATTTGATAGAATGCACAATTTTTTCAAAAAAATTACTGAAGTAGAGGGCTCCCCTTATATAATTATAAAATAATTGTTGGTATGACTGATTTAATTTGAATAGCATTCCCTGGGGAAATATACTGTGCTATCAACTTGAAATGATTATGATTATTTGGCCTTCAGCAGCAGTGGGATAAGTCAGCAGCAGAGCTGGATGGCAGTATGCCCACAGCTACACCTAATGAAATGAAACACATCTGTGGCTCTGACAGGAGGAAATACCAGGGAACGAGCTCATCTCAGAGCAACTTATTCCATGCCTGATGCCAGCAGAGCCTCCAAGCACCCACAGGCAATACCCCAAGGTCCTTACTCAGCTTTTACTCAGAATTGAAGGAATTTTGATCACAGAGTGAAAACCAAGAGGGGCAGATGTTATGCTAAAAAATATTAATATAAAGAGGTGGCTGACTCTTCGCCTTCTTCGATTTGGCAGAAGATGCTGAGAGGGGTGTTCTGTGAGCTGGACTGCAAGAGCATGAGGGACCCCTCAGTAAATCATTTCTCCTTACAGAAATGGTCAAATATGAAAACTGATATTTTTGTGCTAAATTAAATGGAGTGGAACTTCATCAAACTGGCAATAACTGCTTTATTTTGAGCAGTTTTCCTAAGATCAGCAGGCTGATTTTATAGACTGCACCATTTGTGGGGGCAGCCTTAGCAAAGCCTTCTTCTGACATGAGAGGGGAGAGCCCCGGAGAAGTGGACCCTGGAGGACCTCTGCTCCACTGCACAAGTCCTCCGTGGCAGCTTGGAGCAATATGGGTTTTCAAACTGCATTGGCAGGGTGCACAGTGTTTCTCTGCTGCTCCTGACTCACAATCTAGCTGGCAGATGAAAAGGAAAACCTCTGCCTTTGTTGGCTTTGCTGGCACTCTGGTAGGGAGATCAAAGGCTTTGAAGGAAAGAGAGGGAGGATGTAGCCAAATGTGGTTTGAGACAAAGAAGCAGCCTGCTTGAGGTCAGGGATGGAAGGAGAAAGCCTGATAGAAAAAGGAAAAAAGAATCCCTAAATGTAAGTTGTGCAGGAATACACAATTTGCCATCCTTCTCCACGGAGACTGAGCTAGAGTCTGCTTTCACAATTCATTTGGGCTGCAAGAGTGAAGAGCTGCCTGTCCAGAGGCTCTGCACCATTGCTCCCCTTGATTCTGTTAATGGCAGCAAACTGGGGAGCAGCAGAGCCTCCCTGTTGACTGCTGTCTCTAGAAAATGCAAGTTTCTCACAGGAAAAGGAAATAATGCCAGAAAAAGTAAATAGCTGGCTTTCCATGTAAAAGCAGAAGAGTGTTCTGACTGCAGTAAGCAGTTTTTCCTCCTTCCATGCAAGGCAAAAGAGGTCTGTGCAAAAATAATTCCCTCTGTCACAGGATAAAAGCTATACATAGTCTAAGAATGACTTAAGCTTCCAGGGACCTTACCCTGGGACATAAAATTATGTATTCCACTTCTGCTGGACCTGTGCTGTGCCCAGTTTCCCTGGGGCTGCCAGGAAGCATCCAGACCCAATACATTAGCTGCTTACTGTTCAGCTTTTCCATTTCCAGAAAGCTGGTTCCCAGTTATCCCCTCCTGGAATGAGGTGCTGCTAAGACACACAATGAGAAGCATAAAACATAATTGGGATGGGTAGAGCAATCCGATTAAAATGAGAAATCTGCCCGAGCGGGAGCAAAAGCCAAGAAATGAAGAAAATTATGAAAAAGGTGAAAACCTAAATAATTCTCATAAAATCTTCTTGATTTTTCTGTAATCCTCTGATTCCAATAGCACCAAAACAAGAAAAACACCTTTTGCAATATTCTTTTGGCTGGAAAGGGGTAAAACCAATGCAGTATTAATAATAAGCATTTTATTAACTTGACAGAGGCCCATAAATGTTTCTGAGAACACACGAAAACCAGATAAAATATACCATCTGTCCTCAAGCTCTGCAGAAGCTGGTGCCAGCAGTTCAGGCAAAGGTGGGTGTAGTACAGTACCCATTGGCAAGGAAACTCTGCAGGGAAGACTGAAAAAAGAATGTTTTATTGGAGGTAATGAGAAGTATGAAGTAGCAAGTATTGCTTTTCCAGGAGAAGGGAATAATAAAAAAAAAGCTCTGAAGGCAGAAGTTGGAGAAGGATTAAGTAGGGACGATCAGAATTTCTCCAGAAAGTTCTCATCTACATCTAATATGAACAAGGCTACCATTGAATCTACTAGAGTAAAAACCATTAGAACTAAGCAAATTCACCAGTGTGACATTTTAAACCCCTGTCCACTGTTCTCAGGTGGGTGAAGTACAATCCTGTGTTCTGCATGACCTGTGCACCCCTCTGCAGGGCCAAGGCCATCAGTGCTGCTCCCAGCAGGGCACGAAGGCACAGAGGCACAGCACTGGCTCAGCCATGGCCCAGTGCACCCCAGAAATGGTAAAAACACCTTGAAATATCTGAAGGGGAAAATTCAACAACACCCCTTATTCTCCAGAGAAATACTGATGATGTATTCCCTCGACTTGTCAAACTGGCATGTTCTGCCTGTGGCTTTTTCACAATCCCACGGTTAAAAAGGTACAAACTGAGGCACTGGTGACCAAAGCTGCTCCTGACAGGGTGTGTGATCTGCACTTCTGCACACTCGCACTGCTGCTGCCCAGAACAGCACCTGACTCTGGTCTGACCCAACATTCTTTTCATACGAACTAAAAAACGTCAAAGGATCTTGCGAGCTTGTGCTCTCTTTGCTACAGATGATTCTGGAAGATCTTCCATTGAAAAAGTTGATGCTCTTCTTAGGAGTTAAATAGAATCTTTAATGTAATATTAGACTGCTTTAAGTATTTTTAGACAGATTTATTTAGCTTGATGTAGTGCCATTTCTTCTAGATTTTGTTTTCAAAAATTCCTCTCAAAGTAATTTATTTTATTTTAAAGGATGTAGTAACATAGCTGTGGAGGTAAAAATGTAGATAGTTTTCTTATTATGAACTGTTTTCAACTGCAAATTTAAGGATATATTTATAAAGGCTTATACACTTAGGAGGTGAAAGCTTAGCTAAAATATAAAATCCTTTTAAGCAGCTTGGCTTTTATAGCATGCTACAAATTTATGAAGCAAGGAGTACAGGAGGATTGTAAAATTTCATGCCTGACACTTGCATGTTATCTTTGGGAATCCAGCCTGAATAAGGAAGGCATAAAAGGAAAATATAAGCTTGCATAGCTCCAATGTAGTGTCATAAATCAGAAATCCTGGACTGAAGGAAACCCAGATTTATAGGACAGGTGTCTCAGCATTTGACACGTGTCCACATAAAAACAAGTTAATTATTTCAGATGTTGTATTTATTGTGAAGAACACAATTTGGGATTGAAAGTAAATTCAATAGTACATATATAGTGATCAGTAACATTCATATGCATGGCTAGATGCAGACATAGAAAAGATAATTAAGATTTAGCTTCTCTATTTATAGAAAAAAGTGAAGCAGATTAATTGTCTTTAAATGTGAAGCTTGGAGTGAGCACAGGGTGATATAAGCTGCTAGTGAAAGAAGATATAACTCATTACAAAGATGTGTTCTTTTTCAATACAAATAATATGTGAGATACAAGAAAAACAAACTGATAAAAGGACAGAAGCTATAATGTAGGAAGTGAAGAACAAAAAATATGTTCTAAGCCATTGCAACATGTATTTTTGCTAAAGAAATAAATGAGATGATTGAAGCAATAATAATAAAAAAAAATCTACAGAGACCCAAGCCAAAATAACAGGAGTTCTGGCATTACAGGTGCTTTTTCTTTAAATGAACTACTTGCAATAAAACTATGAGACACTCTTTCATTGCAAAGCAATGCAACAGCTACCATTATTTCACAGCTGTTGAGGCAGTCTGTAATGTTCAGGAAGGTCCACTTTTTACTGTTGATAATTAAGGATATTTAAAGGAACACATTCTGAGAGTAACAGCTGTTCTGTAAGGAATAAAGGCGTAAAGAAATTTAATTGTCAATTTTCTCAAATTCCTTATTATTATATTAGTAATCAGATAAAGCTAAATTATTTCAATAACTCAATTTACATTTCAAAACATTAAAATTGTAGAGCAGAGTTTTTTCAGACTGATATTTGGATTAGGTCTTTGAAAAACCCCTGGAGAAAACTTGTAGGCTTTTTTTTTCTTTCTTTTTTTTTTTTTTTAGTATGGCACAGTCATATCCAGTTTTCTATAGAACAGTCAGGAAAGGATGTGCCAAAAATTCCTCAAGAACGGAGAGATTAGAGTGCTTTCAACTTTTAATTGATTTACAAAGAAATACAGAATGGCAGTGAGAAGTCCCTCTTGCAGCTTGCTCAGTGTTTCCCCTGCCCTGCACTACTTTCAATTCTTTTTTAAGAGGAGGGCTTTTAAAAAAGAGCTGCAGGGCTGGCAGAGAGCATTCAGCACTCCCTCTGTGACAATTCATGCCTTCTCTTCAGAGAAGCTTCCTCCTTCAAATGTGAGGGGGTTTTGCACACCACAGAAGTTCCCTTTGGATTTTTTGCCACTTGGTCATAAACTTGATATGAATTTCACTGATCAGCAAGAATTAAAGAGCTGGGTTTAAGTGTGAGGTTAATAAGGGTGGCTTTAGTATGAACTTGCAGTTGGGGAGGGAAAGGTGGGCAGAGCAAGCTGTCACTGATTGTTTAATACTTGCTAACAGAGACAGCCTTCAGGTTAGAGGGAACTCAGAGAAAACACATTAGCTATGACTATATGAAGTGATGCATCAACAGCAATTCTGTCATTCAGATGCAAAAGGCATAAAAGGATTGAAATGCACCATTAATATTCCTTGCTCTAGTGAGCTGACCTTCTGCATATTGGTGATACAGTACATACATGGAAAAGAGATGCACTGAAATTGAATCAGTCAATCCTGCTGGAAAGGGGGAGGCTTTTGCTGACTTCAAACTACAGACACGCACGAGAAACTGCAATGGGAAATGTGTTCCAGCCTTCCATCTAACCATGAAGCAACTGTGTTTAAGAACACTGTGATAATGTGAAAGCAAAATATGAGACAGTGCATAAAATGTAAAGAAAACAGAAAAGCAGAGATACAAAGAATAAAAATATGCAAAATGTGATTCTGAAGATTTTCTTGAAGTCTCCTTTTGGACATACCATATTGGTAGGGTAGCTTGGTATTTACACATTTCTTTGACGGTTTTCCAGGCTAGCTACCATCTTACAGCCTGTGAAGTTGTATCATCATCACACACCACCATGTATGCACAGTGAGACTGCACTGCAGAATGAATGAAAACAGGGATTGTGTTTCCCTTCTTCCGAAAGATAAATATCAGAAAAGCTAGAAATGGTTTCATATCACTGTAATTTTCTGCTCTCCTCTCTAATTTTCTAAGAGATTTGAAAAACTCAGCAATGGCGACTTAAATGACTTTTATGCCATTTATATCATACTGGCCATCAAGAGCAGTGCACTTGATCTAAAAATCTGAATGCTGAAACTGGTTTCCCTCTACTTTTCTCTCCTCAGTACTTTTCTTTTCAAGAGAAGCTACAAGTTTAAACACAGCCAGGATGTCCTCAGTCCTTTCTGCAATAGACCCCCAGCTCAGGAATGGCTCTTTTTAGCACCAGTATGCATCCGAGGAAAATTTCCTTTGTTGCTTTTAGGCTCTGTTTATTTTGCTGACAGTGTAGTTCAGATTTTACAATATCTGAGACACTATTTGTGAAAAAAAGACAAGTTGTAACTTTCAGTTAGCTCAGCCTTACAAAGTGCTGTGACACACTGTGCAAACATGATTTTAAGACTTCCAGGACTTGCAAAATTGGCAGCCAGCTCCTATTGCAAACACAGAACTTAAACAAACAAACGTGCAAAACAGGCTCTGATGAGAAGTGAAATCCTTCGAGTTCAAGCAGTTTGAGATACTGAACTACTTGGAAGGAGGTTTACAAGCCTTGTTTAGCACCTAAAATAACACTATTAGCAAAGATCATTGTATGAGGTGATTTTCAACTTCAAGATGCTCAAAACCCCCATTCATTGTAGTTTTATGTTTTTCTCTTTTTAGCTACTGATGACTGTTTTAAATTATTGTGGAACAATATGCACTGGAATCGTGTGGTTAATTCAAAAAGAAGAAGAATTAAATGGAATTTTTACAGTATGGCATCTTTGTTTATAGTTAATGTATAATAACCTAGACTGGGTATGTTGGCAAGGGAGCTGGAGAACAGACTTGGGAGGAAAAAAACTAATGATCAAACATGCAGATGAACGACAGAAAACATCAGGAACATCTGAAGTAAGAGCCATGGACCAGGCCCAGGTGAGCAGGTCCTGCACAAGGGGATGTGAGCAGGGCACTGGAGGGATGGCCCTGTCAGAGCATACTTGGCACAGAACTGGGCTACCCATTTCTGAGAAGATAGGTGGTGTACTCTTCACTGTATTATTGAACCATATCACAAGAACAGTTTAATAAAATTACAATCACAAAAGATGCCTCAGTGCGCAAACGGAGATAGAGATTGAAAGTTAAATTGAGTTTACTTGAACAGTACAAAAACCCGAGAATACAAAGGTCTGCAAAATGAAGGCAGAGTAAATCATAGTGGTTTTCACATCACAAGAAAGGACATCACAGAAATACACAAGGTATAGCTTGGGAGGCTGCAGGTGGGCAGCCTGGAGAGGAACTTCAAGATTTTACTGAAGCAGGAAGCTTGGAGAAACTGGGAAATCAATGCTCCCAACGGCATAGCAGGGATTTACACTCTTCAGTTCTACTAATACTAATGGGATTTATATTCACCACTACTCTGTACATCAAGAGAAAAATTAGCAGCAAGGTCTATCTTGTTTAGAAAAGGAGGGGATTAGCTCTATGTTTCTGCCTCACAGTGCAAGACTTACAAGCCTCACATTTTGGGGAATTATCCTGTGTGTGGCAGCTATAAAGGTAGGGAGATTAGTGCTCCAGAAAGAGTCCAGGAGAAACTCCAAAGGCCCAAGTCAATACAGATTTCCCCAGAGGACAGGAATCCTCCATTTTGGGGAGAAGGAAGCAGTGCCAAGGTCTGGCTGTGGGGGATGCAGCCCCCACTGGAGCAGCTCACACACCCAGCAGGCAGAGCTCACCCAGCAGGGCACCAGCAAGAAGCAGGAACTCAATAGGAGCTGTATTTCAGCAGATGTTCAAGCCTAATCAGCTCCCCTTTGGGCTGCACTGACACAGAGGGGATTTAAAAGCACTTTGAATTGCTCAGTGTGTAGGAAGAAGCCCAGCTCAGGGAAAAAGGGTGACACAGGAACACATTCCCACCAGCAGTGCACAGGGGCTGAACCCCAGCCCGCTGAGTTCCAAGTACCACACAACCACTCCTCACTCACCAGTCACTGAGAAGACAATTTACTCTGTCCCAGGCAAAGCCAGGACACAGTCCTAGACCTCCACAGCATGCCTTGAGCAACACAAACCACCTCTGCTTCACAGAAAATAGAGCATGTTCTGATCAGTGCACCAGCACAGGATTTATCATGCACACATCGAGGTTATTTACATCAAGGTAGATGCACCATTAAATACAGCATATTGCTGCTCCTGATACTTCCAAGTGCTCAGCGGAACACGGTTTTCTTCTCCCCTGAGAGAAAGTTGCCTCCTTCATGCAAAACACAATTTAAAATAGTATTTGACATTTTCCAGGAAAGATTCCTTGCACTTTAGAAAGGTTCAAGCTAGGACAGCATTCCACCCTCTGGTAGAAACAATTGTTCTATTTTCACTCGGGCATGGATACTGTAACTGCCAAAATCTGCACTTTCACCTCACTCTTTGGCCCAGCACCCAATCCAGCTAGGAAATGAGATCAGACATGGGTACCTGCTTCCAGTGCGGCACACCAGAGAACAAGAATTTTTCATGCCAGAAGTGTTTTACCTAATGTGTTCTCCCGTTGCTTACTATTTGCATCAAGTAGTACCACAACGTTTCACCCACCTTTTCAGAAGGCATTGTTTACATTCCTGTGGTGCCTGCTCTGCACAAATAAAATTAAACTAAATTTAATTAAGCAGACTCCTTTCATCAGAGTTCTTTCAGTGCTTTCACACCTTAGCACAAACTAAAGGAACCCATATTAAAGGCAGGAAAGAGCTATGAACACACCTGTGAATATGAATACACACCTGTGTTTGCTACACAGCAGCTTCTCTGTAAGGACCAGCCTGCAACCACGTGTGTCCCCATCCCAAACCTGTGCCTTCACTTGTGAAAGGTGAAACATTTGCAAGAATGGCCCAATGTTAGAACAATAACCTTTCACTGGGCGTTACCAAAATACCAGCATTTGAGCTATCAAAGATTTCCAGGTTGTTCAGAAAACACAGGACCAAAAGAATCGGGTGTTGGGAACTCTGCTGTTCCTGCCAGCCTTGAGTAAGAGACAGAAATGTGTGCCTGGTCTGGAACTGCTCCCATACTGGGGAAAAAACCTCAATTCCTCTGAAAACTAACTCAAGGGATATCTTTGAATATTCTACATACAAATAAAAAAATCCAGATAACAAGACTCATTCACAACTATCTCCACATTATATCTGTACCAAATTCTCTCATTTTACATTCCCAGGAACATATACACTGCAGTGAAGAGAATCATTCAAGATTTGCAAATGCAGAAATTCATACAGTCCTGAAATAACATTTTTATACTTGTTTCTAATGTATCTGCAAAAACAGTACGTGCATGTGTTGATGATAAAAATAGAAGAACACAAGAGAAAAGATGCTGTTTCCAGCTCCAAATTCTTTTATTCCCCTCCAGTTCTCTTTGTTTCACAGAGCTCTTCATTTAAACCTCCACACACAAACTGCAAGCAAGCCCTTCTTATTTTCTGAGTGTAGTTAGGGAATACTAACAACTGCTCTTTGTTGGCACCAGTGTAAGATGTATGAAGGCACTGGCACTCATTTATTAAAACACATTGAGAAATGCACACAAACTCTGCAAGTGTTTCAAATGAAAACTTCAATTAAGAACTAGATTTCATGGAGTATATTCTGGACAGCTTGAACTGAAAGTCAAGATTCAACAGCACTGAGCAGTGAGATATTGAGGGTCTGGGTCCCAGTTCTGCAGAATGAACCACCCTGCAGTAACAAAGTGACTCTGGGCAAGAAAAAAATCTATTGTGTGATTTTCTGTTATTTTAATGAGCATAGGTCATCTGTAGCTAAATGACTTCTGAAATCAATGGAGTCCCTCTGGCTCTGGTCTATTAACATCAGGAATAGTCAGTGTCTATTATTTGACCAGTAGTAGGTCTGGAGTGCTGCCCATCCACCTAAATTCTGGAAGTAAGTTTTTAAAGCTTTTCTGAATCTCTAGAAGTTAAAAGTGGTTTATAGTAGTTATAGTAGTTCTGTAGGACACTAAATCTAAAAGATGAAAACAACCGCAAGGAATAGCAGTTGCTGTTTCATCTGCAGCTCTTAACATTGCATTTTTAGCATAATGGTTGAGAAGTAAAATATAATGAAGAATTTATGAACTCCAGTTTTAAGTACAAATAGTTGTAAGACCTCCCAAAAACTGATATAACTCTCAAAGCAAATGGGGAGACTCAGCTTGTATAAATCAGTGTAGATCGTCCAGTACCTCCTGGAGAAGCTCTTGAAGCAATCAACAGGACTCATCACCAAGTGAAGTTGTGCATTACAACTGTTCAGACCTGCAGGCCAGGATCCATTGAATTAAGGAGAGGGCAGATCTGGAGTAACTCACAGTTACATGATACTTCCCTCTTTTCAAGAAGTAAATGTTAATTTCTGTGTGCATGAAACGCATCCTGTGTGAGCACAAAGAGCCCATTAAAGTGAGTAGCAGCAGCCAGGGACAGATGTAGGGGAATGAGTTTCAGCAGCCAAAAACATATTTCAGGTTTTAAATCTGTGTTAGGAACCCATTCCAAATCTGTCTTCCTGCTTTAAAAGACCTTAAGATTCCCACCCTCAACCATTGCCCCATTCAGTGAAGGTGGTGGAGAACCAGAAACAACTTGGATAATATCTATTGAGCCTTCTGACTCTCTGTGTTCCTATAGCCCACAAAGATGTTTCACGTTTGCTGTTTCTTTCTCTTAAGGCTCTGCCATCTGAAAAATCTATTCCATAACTTTTTAATTCACTTTACCAACCAGTCCTGCAAACAGGAAAAATTTTCTCCTCTGTCTTTACTTCTCAGACAAATAATGTTGAGCAGCAGAAATTATAAAGAGTCCTAAAGCTCTTAGATTTCTTCATAAATTAAACCAAGGCTCAGGTATTTTCTCACTGAAGCTGGGGTTCATGCCTCAAGATACATTCAGCTCTATTTGTGGATTTGAGAAAACAACAGAATGTACTGTGGAATGTGCAGAAAGGAATTTTACTGCACCCACCACCCTCTTACACGTTAGTAACTCAGCATTTTATTATAGCAAGTTTATTTCTTAAAAACTACATTTATTCCAAAAAATTTAAAAATCCAAGTTATGTAATACAGTGAAATTTTTTCAACTGTTTAAATAACAACCTAATTAGCTTAGTTTAGAATTGGAAATCAGAACTTCAATTAATATTCACATTTTCAGATCTTAATTTCTGCTAACTGCATTACTTCAGTTAATAGCTCTCCTTCCTGCAGTATACAGCTTAACATCCCTAAACATTTTTGTATCAATTACTAAATCTAAATTATATGTTTATTGGAGTTATTTACTTCTCAGCATTCTCAAGCATGGCCACGGTCCATGACTCACAGGCTAAGTTTTGAAGGTTTCTTATGGTACAATGACTATTAATTACATGTAAAAGGTTTGAAAATCAGTGAGCAGTTTAAAAAGACTTTGGATACAACTTAATTTTACCTATTAGCAGCAGAACAAATTGGATGAGGAAACATGTACTGAAGATAAATTGCACTGATGTTGCTGTCAATTTAAAATAGCTAACGTGGTAAGAAAATTATTCTCATGAATTTCTTTACAAGCCAAGCTTGGATGTAAGAAATTGAAAGGAACAGAGTAACCAAAAGTGGTTGACTTCATCCAGTACAACCTCTGTTGCTCAGTTTAATTCAAGAATTGTGCATGTATTTGATCCTTTGAAATTATTTTTCCCTTGCTGCGTTTTCACTGGGGTTTAAATCCATTTCCAGTACCTAAGAGGTTTCTCTCTCAGTGCATAAAGGGGAAGGGTTACAAGGGGCTTCAGTGCAGTGCAAGGCAAGGCAAAGGCCAAGAAGTTCTTAGTGCCGTTACTACCCAGAAGGTTTTACAGAGATGCACACTGGTCACAGTCACATACGGCAAAGAACAAACACCTTCTGCCTCATGGGTAAATTGCACATAAACCACCAAGATGTTAAATTCATAATTATTTTTACCATATTCGGTATCAACTTTTACCACTAAAACCACTTTTTGCCACTAGTTTGGACCTCAGCCTGCTAAGTGCTAATGCCTGCTGGAATTTGTGGACTATAGGAATTTCACCAATCTTGGGTAAACCCATCTTGTTTTAAGACAAGAGCATTTATTATTTCATTTTTAGCATCTCTCCCTGTGCATCATGCCCTATTTAATGTGGTGATTGCTGGGATGATCAACATAAGGCACCAATATCAACAGGGCACAACACTGTGAATGTATCAGTCATGTCATTTTGCAGAGCTATAATTTTGAAGTCTAACCTTTAATTTTGGAAAAAGATCTTCTAGTAATAAAGCCATTACTGCAGGTTATACTGTTTACGAGCTGAAATTTCTAATTAAAATAAATAAATGCCCACGACTGACAATGCTTAGATGCATAATGACAGTACACAGAACATATCTTCTGTTTCTCCATGCTCTAAATTTCCAAAATATCTTAAAACTTTTATATGACCCTATGTGAATTTTCATTTTAATTTCCATTAAAACTCCTTTCTACTGACCCAATCTCAGTCCAGAGAACCTGTTGGGTATCAGAGCCTGAGCTGGGCTCTCGCCCCCCTCAGGGCACTCCTCACATACAGAATTTCAGCTCCTGCATCTCCCCAAGCCTGGCCACTCACAAAGGGACTCAGCCCTCTCATCTAATTCCTCCTATAGGTGAGCACCCATCCTCTACTTTGTTTCAATATATTGAGTCAATGAAAGCTTTGCAGAGCAACAAAAACCAGTACAAGTGTTAACTAAAATTTGTTATTTTCAGTGTAGACTTCAGCTTGAAGGAGCCCAGTCTTTTAAAGCAACTGCAAAGTCAAAAAAGTAATAAATTCAAAAATCCTCTCTTGCTGCATTGTTAAAGACTGCACTGAATTGCATAACCAAAATAATCAATGAAGAGGACTTTGATCTCCAAATCCTGAAATTAGCCCAGATCACTGCTTTTGTACTTGCAAGCTCAGTGAGGAAATAACCCGAGAGGAAGAGAGCTTCTGGAAAGCTCTACTGGCTGTGCCAACAGCAGGGGCTTGTCAGCCAAAGGTCTCATGTTATAAATTTCAGGATTTCTAAGCAAAGCACAGGGCCTGAAAACACGGTATCAGGACAATTTGGGGTTTTTTTGACAGGCTGATAAAGTTTTGAGGTCAAGTCCTTACCAGAATTTTCTGGAAACCTCCCCCAGATTTAGAATGTTGTAGCATATAACTCTATTTTCTTTAGCAATTTACTGCATGGGGTTAATTGCATAGCTTAAGTTGAAACGACTGTAGGAGGATGTCAGAGAGAGACAAAATTGAAAGGAAAATGAGATAGATTTTTATAAGTTTTGGAGAAAGCCTGGATAAAAGCTTTAGGAGAGATCTGGCAGGGAAGACCTTCTCAAAGACACATTTTCGGCAATTCAGCACAGAGGCCACTGCCTGAAGAATGCAGAATCTGCAGGTGCATGCTAAAGACAACAGGAAAAGATTTTCTTCAAAAGGAACGGAGTTCTGAGCAGCAAAGGGTAATAAGTCACATTTACAGGTGACTGTTTAGGTTTCTCAGCTTTCTTACAGTTCCTGATCAGGTGCTGCAAACCTGGCCCCAAAAAACAACTGTTTTCCTGTAACTTTCAAAAACCAAAATGGGGAATGAAAGTAGCTCTAACAGCGTCTTTAAAAAAGACTTATTGTAGTGCTAAGATGTAAATATAGACAATTAGAATAACACTGCTATGGAAACAACCAGAGACCATTAGGGAATTATCTATGGTTTCCCATGTAGGTCTGCTAACTGTAAAAGAAAATTGCACAATGTTTTATTTCAAGATTTACCCCGAAGTGATACAACTCTAATTAAAAGTCTTCTATGGACACCAACTGTAAACTAGCTGCTCTTTCAACCAAAAACTCTTAAGAACTTGAATGAAAACGGAGTATTTTCTATGTGTGGCTTAGAAATATTGTACAGTAGTTTCAACAATGTAAGAAAACACAAAGATCACATGGTGTAAGCTTTGATGCTATGAAATAATTTGCAGAAAAACTGGTACCTTTGATCTTGGGTGGGGGCACTGCTCTGTGGCCACATCCAGGGGAATGGAGAGCAGCCAAGTGGATGGACCCCCAGCCCAGCCCTGCTGTGCACTCTTCTCACCAAAGACATGTGGGAGCACCTTTGCTAAGGGAAGCAGTAGAAATTTAACGTGGACTGTACTGGCTGTTTGTGCTTTGGAGAAGACAATTAATGGAGATAATCAGCACTGAGTGCAGCTCAGCCCAAGCTGAGCCAAATGTCCTCCAGGACATGTCTCTGGTTTGGACTGGAGAGGGGACACAGTAAGGAAGGTGCTATCTACAATTAGAGATGCTCCAAACCTGCCAAGCTCTACAAACGTCCTGCTTGCTCTGTGTGCACTCCTGATGTATTTGCTCCATACCCTGATGTGTGAGCTAAGTACAAACACCAATAATTCTCACTGCAGTAAAGCAGAGGGCGTTTGCCTCCTCCTGCCATCCTGGCAGAGACAAGATGCAGAAATTTGGTACGCTTATCAAAACTTAAAGAAATCCATGACAATCCCTTCCTGCTTTGATAAAGTACATTAGGTCATTATGTGCCTAAAATCATACGGAGAACAACAGTAATGAGAGGAAAGAACAAGCTGCTGAAATGCTAAGCTTAGCTGAGTCAGACAGGTTCCCTGGTAACAAAAGCAGTTACATTTATAAATGTGCTGCATCCCCCACAATATGGATTATTTCCCATTGTTTTTTTAAAATGGCTCCTTTAAAAATACAGATTAAAAAAATTAAAAAGTACTTTTGCCAAGATATACAAGGAATTGTTTTCTGCCCCTTTTTACATGCTGAATTATCCCAGAACTATTGACTCTGAGAAATGAATTTCTCACTGTGACTATAAAGGGAGCAAAATCTCCTTACTACCATTAAAATGAAGATATCCAGCTTCCACTCTCACCTTTAGGTTCCTTTTAAAAATTTCTAAAAAAAATATTCTGCTCAGGAGCATTGCTGAGCAGTCTCATCTCAATGAAGGTAACAAGCCTGCTCCTGGAGGAGAAAGACAAAGGAAGATAGAGATGTTCATGCACTGGTTTCAGCAGCAACGTACAGAAGAACAGCCCTAATTTCAAGGCAAAAAGGCAAAATCAGCACAGTGAGGGGGACAGCAGTGACTGGTCCAGCTCACCAAAAGCCTTGTGCATCCCCACCATGGGGAAACTGGGCCTGGCTGTCAGGGCAGAGCAGGAAGGGATGGAATGGAGGGAGGCTGCAAATACAGGGCTGTCTTACAGGGTCAGAAAGGTCCTGGGACAGGCTGCCCTGGGAGAGTTCAAAAAGTAGGCAGATGTAGCACTTGGTAGTGCTGGGTTAATGGCTGG
>VZUA01093240.1:3693-14740 GCA_013401035.1 Horornis vulcanius
GCTTTGTCCCTTGCTCTCCCGGATCCCGAGAACAGCGTGTGAGCCCCAGCAGCAATTCCCAGCAGAGGGGAGAAATCCCTGCGAACAGCCCCGGAGCAGGGCTCCCATCAGCCAGGGGAACGCGATCCTCCCGCTCCCAGAACCGATGGGATGTGGCAGTTGCCATGGAGACGCCGGTGCTGATAGGATTAAAAAGCAGAGAGTCCTTTCACCAGGAGTTACTCCTGCCCCGTGGGAACTCAATAATTAAAGGAGGCTTTAAAATGTATTTACCTATGAATGGGTACGATGGAAAGCCGCAGACGTTTTTTCTGGTATTTCTTTGTAGGTTAGAGGAAGAGCTATCAGCATAAAGCAACGGCCTACAGGTGACAGCAGAAGATCCCAGGAGGAGTTTGCAGGATCCATGGCACGGATGGGAAGTTTGGGAAGGGGGAGCAGGAATGGCACATTTGGGGCTCCGTGTGTGCAGCAAAGTGTGAATTCCCTGGGGATTTGATGGTTCACCTTCCAGTGGGGGAACCAGGGGAGCATCTCCCACGCAGCAAAGCTGTTAGCCACAGGAAAGTATTCCCTGGCCCAGAACAATCTTTCTTTATTAGGAGCCAAGGATTTCAGATATTGGCTTGGGTTTGATCATGAACAATTCCTGCATCACGGTGTTTTGTAGGGTGCGGCTGCAGACAAAGTGATTTTGTTTTAAATCTTTCACATTTAGTCAGAGGAAAATAACTGTTCCAGTATGAGCATTTCAACAACAGAAACATTTGAATGGGTTCCACTGCATTTTAAGGACCTGATGAAAAGTGTGGGAAATAATTACATCACTGGTCCCTGGATCTGCGTGTATCAGAGCAGTTTTGGGGTGGAGGGAGGAGAGGGGTGATCTCATGGTAAGAAATAATTGTCATTGCACACTCAGCAGGGACAGACGACACAGCCAGTGACTCTGAAAATGCATCTTGCCAAATTGCAGCAAGGAGAATGAAGTTCTCAGTCTTCATCAATACTTGCAGATGATTTCTCCAGGTAGATAAATTGCTTGCAAAAAACATCTTAAATATCTCGACTTCTCCCCCATACACCCACTCCCAACTTGTTCTGTTAAAGGCAAGTACTGAGTGTAACTATTCCAGCTCTGAAAATACAAACTTTTAAAAGTTCCATGAAAAGGAAAGAACTGTGGCAGGCTTGAGAAGTCAGGTAACTATGGGAGGTAACTATCACCCAACTAATAGTCAATAAATCATTACCTTCCTGAAAATAATTAATAGTTCTGTGGCAGTGGTGAGAAAGGGCTCAGACTGGTGTAAGAAAGAGCCCAGTTTGTGTAAAACCAGGAAGGGGCCAGCAGTTCCAGGTGCCCACCCAATGCTCTGTAAGCCTCCACAGAAAGGCCACTCCAGCCCCTCTTCTGGTGCTTTCTAAATAAATCAATGCTGCTGGATGATTTCTGTGCTGTCTGCACTGGTTGGAAGAGAAAAGGAGTCACAGCAAACCCAGTTCTCCAGAAATAACAAGGCTTCATTTGGTGGGGAATCTGCTTAAAAAGCAAAAGGGATTCAATCTCTTTCCAGTACTGATAGAAATAAGAGCAGAATGATTACTCACATATGAGAGATTGTTGTTAAAAGCTGTAAGATGGGCTATCAGTGGTGAGAAGCCTCAGAGGCAGAGGGTTGGAGCTGTCACCCCACAGAAAAATCGCATTCACAAACCCTCTCTAAGGCACCTCAGTGCTGTCACAGGATGGCCAAGCCCAGGAACAGGAGCTCCCTTCAAAGCACAGCAAATGAAAGGCAAACAGAACAGCAGCCACCCTTCCCCCTCAGCCTGGGAAACCTCAGCTCACAGAGCTACTGCAAAACAAGATCTCTGCAGCTCAGAAACTTCCTGGAGGAACACACTCCAAAGGTGGAAGCACTCTGGAGAAGGTAAGGTCTATAAATCGCTGCCTGTCAGCTCAGAAAAATGTTCTCTTTGCTTCTCTGTGGAGGAGTAAAACGAGAAAAGAAATTTCTTTTCTGTATGGATGGTTCAACCATAAGGTTATTTTAACATCATTTTCTTGCAGCCCATCTACACACAACTATTTAAACAGTTTTATAAAGGATGTGTGGGCTGACTCATGGAGCTGAAGAATCAGCCTAATTGGTCAAACTTCCAGGACACTGTGTGCTGAGCTGGAGAGAATCATAATCTCATCTATTAGGGGATGTGACAAGAGGCAGGAGCTAGCTCAGGTTCCTGGAAGAGCTGGTGTGAAATAAGAACCGTTGCCTAGGGACAGTCTCTTCTTTATGATAATTAAAGAGTTCAGATCTGGGCTATTCTGGATGGATGAAAAATAATGCAAGCATAAGCTTAAATTCTGGCTTGGGCTTGCTCATGTGAGAAAGTTGTCTAATAATTCATTAGTTTCTTCAATAAAAGATACCCAAAAGGCAGAGAAAAGGGCATCTGTGGGCTTGGCTGGCAGGTTCATGTGGTCTCAATTTTTTTTTCCAGATATCTTGGTCTTCTGTAGCACAAAATCACAGAGTCTCAGCCTCTTTTCCCAGGCAGCCAGCCCCAGGAGAGGAGGAAATGGCCTCAGGCTGGGCCAGGGGAGGCTCAGGGGGGGCAGCAGCAGGAATTTCCCCATGGAAAGGGTGCTCAGGCCTTGGAAGTGCCCAGGGAGGTTTGGAGTGCCCGTCCCTGGAGGTCTGGGCTGGGGACAAGGTTGGGTTTGAGCACAGCTTGGGTTCAATGATCTTGGAGGGCTTTTCCACCCTCAAAAGAGCAAAAGAGAATATGATGATCACAGTTATATCATCTTTTTAAAATCTTTTAAAAATGGAGCCAAACTGAGATCATAAAAGTTAAGTATTTATTGTGATTTCCTCTTACAAAAAAACAAATGTAAGACGATTTCATCAGTACCAGATAATAGGGCAGCATATACCAGAGGGCAGGGTTTTTAATAACTTCACTAAAAATATGCACTGGGACCAAAAATGTGGTGCAATAAAAAGTACAAAAGGTAATAAATATTAGCTATTATCTCAGCTCATTTTGTCAGGAAATAATACTACCAATTTAATGGGATACATGGAAGCTTTATGAAAAGCAGGCAGGGAGAGGCTTAGAGCCTTATCCAGAGGCTGCCTGAGGAGTAAGCTGGCATTGAAGAGCAGAGAATGAAAATCATATGGATTTTAGGGAAAGGAAATAGCTCAAAAATGAAACTGTGATGCTGCCAGGCTCTGTAGGAAGAGGCCCAGCTCCCAGCTCTGCCAGGGCTCCCAGCTGGAGCTGTGAGAGTGATGGCAAAACTGCACCAACAACAGCATGGGAAACGGGAAAAATGCATGAAGGGAGAGGTTTGAATGCAACAGAAAGTTGGGAATTCGAACAGGAAAAACAAGATACTCAGTTGAAGGAGCAGATGACATAGGATTTATCCATGAGCTCTGTATTAACTCAGTGTGTAAGGAGATGTTCTTTTTTTAAATAACAAAGCCAGATCTCTCAGTGGTTTTTCTCAGCCTCCAGGGCTGCAGGACTGAGTGTTAAATACTCACTGAGGCAGCAGCATTTACAACACCAACAAGGCCATTTACTGCGGGTTAAAGCCAACACATCAGGACATTCTCAATTTATTGCTGGTTCTCAGGCACATCGTGCCGGGCTCTGATTTGTGTGTGACACTGGAAATGTCTGCCGTGGTTTCCAACACTGGGATTTAACCGTGGTTAATTCACTTTGCTCTGGCACAATAGAGAGTTACCCCTGGTGGTAAATAGTTACTACACACAATAGGGAAGAATTCAGTAAATATTGACAGCAGGTAAGAAATTTTAGATCAAACTGAAAAAAAAAAACCCAACAAACCCCAGAACCATAAACATTTATTCCCACAACTTTTAAGAATAAATTATGCCTTGGAAGGAGCAGGAATGTCACCAGGCACTGCCCATTTTCTCTGTTTTCTCCTCAAAATTATTGATATTTCCTCTGACTTCGAAAATGAGCAATCAGATCTCACATTTCTATCACTGCCATGCTCTGTGGTTTAGAAAAAGCACCAGGTCCTCCCAGTGAAAAGGGAGGAAAAACTGGCAGCTACACATTTGGAGTCTAATTTTAGGAGGAACTGAGCCATCCTAATGTGCTGCAGTCAACAGGAACCAACGGCACTCAATAATTCATGAGTTTCTTTCCATGTTTGAGTAGAGCCTGTTGAAAATTTCCCAAGGAAACATCTTCCATCAGAAAATTCCAATTCCTGTGAAGCAAAATTGCTTACAGGACAGGATATGCTTGGATTCTTCTTTAATATTTTTTTTTCTCTGCGTTTTGATGTAGTTTTTAATCTGTAGTAATATAATAATTGTAACGAAGTATTTTAAATATGAAACTGGTTGTCTGGCTTTGAGACAAAAGGAACTTTAAAAGACTAAACAAAATGCTTCAATTAATCTTCACTGGGATTTTTAAAAATTCTTTTGAAACACCAGTGTTTGAGAAGAAAAAGGATTCAAACTTGGTTTATTTTCAATTTGGGCTGGAATATATTTTTGTCATTTTCTTGGGGAAAAAAAAAAGCATTTTCTACTTGAGATGTAGCTAAGAAGGTATTTTCATGCCTGTCCTAAAAAAAAAATCTTTACACTCATGCAGATAAACCTCTCTTTGACCCTGGTGATGAGTGGAGTGTTAAATTTGTTATGTCTTTCCTGTCACTTCGATTCAGTTATTTTAAAATGAATGGCATTTGCATCAGAAGGCAGCAGAACAACCATTTCTTACCTTTAGTCTTTCTGTTACCCCATCAGTGAAACTGACTGTGAATTCAGCAATTTTGGGCACTCTGAGTTTTCCTTTGTTCTTCTGGTCAGGCTGATATTCTGTTCTTGTTTTCACAATTACCTGGAAAATAACAACACTTTGAAGGCTTCTGCCCACAGCAGAGATTTTTGGGTTGTTAACAAAGCTTTTCCATATAAACCATCCCCTGGACCTACACAAGCTCCATAAATGAACACAAACCCATCACCCCCTCAGGAATAAGAGAGGCAGATAAATCGGCAGATACACAGAACTAGGACAGTGAGCTTATCACACTGAGCCTTAAAATAGCTGACAGCAAAATGTTTGACACCCACTTTTGTTTAGGAGCATTGAATTTTTATATCAGGCTCAACAGGCAGGAGAACAGCCCATCCTAAAGAAGAGCCTCACTAACTAAAAGCTCTGTCCAAACAAGTTCTGCTGAAGCCAAATTAAATTTAGGCCATTTGGTGTCTCATTCATTCAGGCTCCAGATTATCAATATTTATCTTGTATTATCACCTTGGCTTTTCCCCTAAGATCTGTGTCTGATAAATCCAGGTCCTACTAATCTTATAAAATGAGGTGCAGAAGACCCTTCCACTTTGTGGCTCCCCATTCTGAGCTGCAGCCTGGTGGAAATGAAAAACTCCAGGAGTGGAGGCTGCTCCAGNGTGCAGAAGACCCTTCCACTTTGTGGCTCCCCATTCTGAGCTGCAGCCTGGTGGAAATGAAAAACTCCAGGAGTGGAGGCTGCTCCAGATGAGAGTGACAAGAGTGAGCCTAAAGCTCTTAGTTAGAAACAAAACCGTGGTGAAGGATTGGAACAGATTAAGTGATGCACAAGGTTGAGTTCCCAGCTAATCAAGGACTTATTTCCAAATGAAGACAGCGAAGTCTGCTTTGGACCAAAGAGAACCCCAGGTATTTAATCCTCCTGCATTTAATGCATGTGGAAATCAGAGTGAGAGAAAAGCAGTGAGGAGTCATAAGCCAATTTTCTGGATTCAAATGCAAATCATTAAAGACTGATGAATATTTACATCCTCCAGCGAATCCCTCTCAACGGTATTTATTACAGGAGCATTTGCAATATTAATACTCGGCGAGAAGAAGGGACAAAAAGCCACTCAAGTACATTTCTATGAGCAGTTGGGAGCTCAGGATTTGTGATGACACAACACAGAAGATGGGAAAAGATCCACGAGGAGAAGCTTGACTGGGCAGGTTTGGGGTGAATCCTGACCCTGCTCTGAACCCACTGTTGAATCAAACCCCATTTTGCCCACCCCGTCCAGCACACTGTGGGCAAAATAAAGCAAAGCTCTCTCTGCAGCCAAGACAAAGTGGCCCAGGTCAGCTCTGAGCTCCAAACAAGCAATAACCTCATTTTCTGCCTCAGAAGGAGGCAAATGCACCCAGCCTCGTGCAGCTGGCCAGCCTTCAGTCTTCTCCCTGGCCTTTTGTAAACCCAGTACAGTAAATTATAGAGCATCAGCCAGCAGCACCTGCCAGCCAGTGTTTAGAAATTCGCTTTCTGTTTTCAGACAATATCCAATTCTCCCAAATTCATGCTTCCTGCTTGAGAGAAATCTTAGCTGCAGACAATTTTTAAAAATTTATATGAGAGCTTTCCCACTAATTGTAATGCTGGGTCTTAATGAAAGACCATGAAGGCAGAATATAAGGGAAAAAAAATCAAATTAAAAACTTTCCTTGTTTCTAGCTATAATTTAATTTTCTTCATCATCAACAACAATTTTGTTACGGTTATTTTTTAACTGTTCCATTGCACCAACAAGAAGGAAAGTTTGAATCATTCTGTCTGCAAGGAAACAGAGTCTGAAAATGAACCCACACAGCCCTTCCTTCACCAGGCATCAGATTCAGGTCCAGCAGCAATTCTCTCACGTTTGGGAATAGACAAGCAAGGCCAGGCCCCAGCCAGATCAGAAGGTACTTGAAGCACAGTTTGCTGACTGTGCCAGCAGCAGAAGCGTGCACAGAGCCAGAGTCACCCTGGGCAGTGCTCTGCAGAGGTATCAAAAAGCTTTGGTAGAAGAGGGAAGAAGCACCTTTGCTTTTAGCATGGCAAAAGTTAAAAACCTGCTCTCCAGAAGTGCCTTTGTCAGACACCCGCTGGAATTACTCAGCAGAAGAAAGGGCAGGCAGTGAAGTCTCCTTTTTAGAGGAGAGCACAGAAATCAAATGACAGAGGTCAAACAGAAAACTGAAAACCTGCAGTCGGGGGGACCATTCAATATCGTGGCAGCAACGATAAAAATGCAATTTTGCTGAGGGCATGGGGTGTACATTGAGAAGAACAGAGCTCCTTCTTGCTCTGTCCCCCACAGCTAAACAAATCAGCCTGAGCATGGATCTCACTCTTGCAGAGTTAAAAGTGCAAATTTAGAAAAGGAACAATCAACCTTCTAAAGAAACCTTTCTGCATTTTTAGCCTTTTTCTTTTGCTTTTGCTGTTTTCATTTTCCAGCCTTCTGATTTGAGTTGGGTGGGAAAGATTTGCCTTCCCCCGTTCCCTGCCACCACTCACTTCTTTTTCACCTTCTTTTTCCATTTTGTCAGCGAGAAAAAAAAATATTCCTGGCAGTGAAGTCTTCCAGAAATTCTACCCAAATTGCTGTTGAACACGGAGTAATAAAAGCCTCCTGACTCGGCAGTCGGGGCAATGATCAGCGCTCGTTTATCAGCGGCTGCCCCCGAGCAGTTGCAGCCAGCCCAGACCCCACTGTTCCCAGGCAAACAAGGAACATCCATCTCACAGCACGACAGCTTTCCTGGGAGAGCTGCTGCCCTTCATTACAACCCACAGCAGCAGAATGAGCCCCAGCCCCTCTCCCGGGCTGCTCCGCAGCGGTGCTGGCTTGGGAATTCTGGATTGAAAGCAGAGAAAGGGAGGGGAAAATTTGGGTTCTGGAGAGGAATTGCAAGGAAACTGAAGGGAAAGAAATGGCATCTCCTCCTTCCCTCCACTGGGATGTTGGCACGTTGGAAAAGAGCTGCTCTAAAGGGGAATTTCCAGATGGATTTAGCTCAGGGAATCTCCCTGCAGATTATCTTGCTCCTGTGATCTGTTCTTAAAGTTTTCACACCATTTCCCAGAGTTACAGCACCTTAAAGCTGCAGCAACGGAGCTGTTCATTGCATATGCAGTAAAGGGGACACCAGGAAATTACCTGGGACTTTCTTCATTTTACATCTAAAATAAATCTATTCTTTGAAAGTTGCTTCCCAGATGGGGTTTGCAGAGTGATTGTGACAATATGAGAGGAGGGAAAAGGGCTTCCATGGACCAGAAAAAGTCAATCTAATTATGGGAACCCACACTGAAGTCCTTACAGCTTCCTCCTTAACCAGGTTTGTTTAGAATTTGAGCTAATTAACCACCAATTCAGCAAAGCGCTTAAGCTTTTCCTTAATGCAAGTAGTCCTATTAACATCAGGGGATGAGCCGGATATTTCAAGTTAAGTGTGCATTTAAGGGCTTTGACCTATTGGAGCTGGCTTCAGGTTCCTTCCCACAGTTCCAGCACGGATGCTTGGGGATCCTGGGGAATTCTTCATCGATTGCTCAGGGGCTCTGCACACAGCATGACCCCAGCATCCCATATTACTCATGGAGGAGTAGGGAAAAAAGACAAAAAAAGGAATCTCAGTGATGTGCTGAGTGCCACTTGATGGCTGAGTCAGGAGCTCACACCACTGTTGGTTCCCTGCTTACAAGGCAGTGCTTTCTCAGACTTTCCTTAATGAGGGAGAATGGCAGCTCCAGCAGATTCTCCATCTAAATATCTCATTTTTGGGATTAAGGGCTAGCAAAGGATGACGGGGTGGGAAGGCAGACAGACAACCTATGGAAAATAGCAGCTCTCTGCAGAATTGTCCCCCTCAGCCACCCCAGGTCAGCAGATGCAGTAACATTCCGTGTCTGGAAAGGTTTTGACATTCTGTTCCTTGGATCTTCTGGTTCCTCATTCCAGTCCCTCAAACACTTCTGAAGAGCTCAGGGCAGTCTGCAGGGAATGGTCCGAGGAAATTGTGAAACCCCACCACAACAGGACCACAGCCACATCCATCACCCTGCTCCACACAAGATGTTTCTAATGATGCTGTTTGCTAATGCCTTTATTGAGCCCCAAACCGAAATGCTCTTATTATTCCAGGCTTAATGCCAGTGCCACGGCTGGGATCAATAGAAAATCCTTCCTCAGCTTTAATGGATGCAGGACCATGCACCCTCTCTGTGGTGATGCTTTGGAAAATTATAGGTGTGCTGAGGTGAGAAACAACAGATGAGAGTCTGCCTACACCAGCAGGAAATCCATCATCAGACAACCTTGAGAAGGTAAACAGTGGGAGAGTGCTGGGAAATCCAGGGATTTGGGCTGCTGAAAGGGAAAAGAAAGCAAGCTTCTAACCAAGTGGGCTATATTAAAAGCATTTGCTGTGAGGAGGAAGGAGCAGAGTGGATGTGAAATGTGACAAATTGAAAAATATCCCATTAAGCATGGAACCTTGAAAAGGATTTTCCAGCAAAGGGATGAAGTAAGTGTTTCAGAAAATGAACTGATATGAATTCTGAGCCTTGTCTCCAACTGGCTAAATGTAACATCATTTATTGCCACTTTATATTTGTGTTTGAGCTTTATGGTTTCCCCTGAAGAAATGAGTAATAATATTTAACATAACGGGCATTGTGAAAACTTTAAATTATTCATTTGGTAAAGGACATGCAGCCCTGCTGTAATTCCCACTCCACTGCCACGGATCATGTAATATATTGTGGTTCAGGTGCTGCAAAGCGCAAACCATAAAAATTTAAAATACTACTTCCTGGGATTATTAATAATGAAGAGTCTCTCAGTCGGAGTGGCTGTCAGATTGACAGAAATGATAAACAAAATGTGCTGCTGCTACCAAGGAGAAAGGTTGCCTCCAAGTTCAAAGCTGGACTTTGTAGTCCCACAAAATGGTTGTAACACCCCCACCCGTTTCCAGGCAGATTAGTCAAGCTCACTTTTAAATGAAAATGAAACTCAGCTTCCTTCCTTTCCACACCTTTCTCCATTCCTTGCAGAAACAGAAGGGAAAATTTCTCACTGGCACCAACGTCGTGGTTTCCTTTGCCTTTGTTACCCAACAAAGCATCAGCAGCTGAGCAGGATCCCAGGGTGCAGCAGGGGCCAGGTGACAGCAAAAGGTGTCCCCAGCCTAAAGCTGGCACTAAACCTGCTGGGACCGGGGCAGGTTCTCCCCTCGTGTGCTCCAAGCCAAGCAATGCCCAGAATCCACCACCTGCACACACAATTCTCCAGCTTAATCCTCACACAGAGCCAGCTCCAAAGAGCAAATGAGATGTGCACATTGCCAACAGCAGCTGAAGTTAAAACACTTAGCATTAAAAGAATGGAGGAAAAGAGATGGGAAAATCATGTTTGAGGGCTTAAAACAATCTCTGGCCTTGCAGGCTTAGGATGAAACATTTATAGGCATGAGCAGCTCCATGCAGCATCTCCTGCACCTCCTCCTGACTGTTGCCCTGGCTACTGCCAGAAACTGGATAAAGTGGATAAATCTCAGATTACCTGGCAATCCCCATGCTGCAAATTCCCAGATTTTTAGAGAATTAGGTCTTTAAAGCTTCCCCAAAAGGTTATGGCTATGTCCCATCCTACAGGAATGGCAGCTATGCCTCCAAATCTACAGGATGGACACATCTCAGCAGGCAGACTTCCCAAAGGCTGATAGGAAAATTGGCATTTGGGATGTAGGCAATGATATCCCAGTCATTATTTGAATACAGAAAGTGCCTGAAATATCAAGCAGCAAACCAAGTAAAAATATGAAAATTTTAAGAAAAGCGTGCCTAGGATCAAATCCATAGCCCCTGGAGAAAGCCAATGTCAGTACTCTGCTATTTTTTTTTACCCTGGATCAGCTCATCTAATGGGTGTTGTGCTGGAAATGAGTTTCACAGAGGGTGGTAGGGAAAAAGTGGTCTCCTGACTCAGTGCCAGGAGGATATTCCAGGCATAAGGAACATTGCAAAAGGACAAAGACAGCAAATGGAATCAGCCCTGGCATCACCAGTGAAAGGCAACACAGAATGTAAAGGCTGCACTGGGAGCTGAAAGCAGCTGAGAAGAGCAAGGCACTGCCCCAAGAACAAAAGGGGCTTGGAATTTATTCAGCCAAGTCTCCCTATAACCACCAG